>JASGXE010006158.1:0-21872 GCA_030068105.1 Sinentomon sp. SZTP_YWyxl
GTCATAATTTTAATGCAATGAATAGAATGTTAGCATGTTAAAGAGCAGCTTTTTCCGCAAAAAATTCCGTATCACTCGACTTGTTCAAGTTTTATACGTTTTCTATGTGTATTATACGGACGTATTATACGCACATATTATACGTGGAGTTTTATACGTTTACCCATCCCTGCGTACACCCCCTCCAAAAAGGGCAGAGGAAAGTGGAGACTGAGGATTCATCAATGACTCAACACTTCACTAAACACTCCATAAACCTACAGAGCACAAAATTTAAAATTCAGCAGGAAAGGGAGTTTCAGGTAAAACATTACTTTATCATGCAAGAAAAGCGGTAATCATTTCTGGGTGTGACTTTTCACATTGCTTGAAATCACAAAATATCCCTTCGAAACGAAGGCAGGAAGTTATCTTCGCGGCTCGAAAATCCGATCAGCAGAACTTTCAAAGGGATCGCAGTGCAAATGTTACCGAGGTATCTAATGCCAGAGAATCAAAACTTACCCCCACATTTGCTTCTTGTACTTCTCTCCCAGCTTCCTCAATGTCCTCAGGTGATCATTCCTGCATTTAGATTGACAATCAAGGATGTGCGGAAGAACAGAAATGACACAGAGCGGCCGATCTTCACATGCCTCCTTTAGGATAACTCTATCGGTGAGCTAAAGTCAAAGAAAAATGACGATATGTACGAATGAACGTGCAAACCTGGGGGTTTTTTCACTTCCGACTTGCAATGAAGGGTTCAGATTCAATTTGTCGCGTGAATATATTTCACTGGCCAGCTGAGCCAGCAATTGCCGGTGATGTCTTTAATTAATTAGGTACGGAATGTCAAGTTTATGAATCGAGAAAACCGTCACATGAGTCAGTCACCAGATGATTCCCAACTTTTTTCCATATCGTCGATAACATATTCGTGATTCATCTGAAATGTGGACTCCACTTTCCAACATGGAGACAAAATCGGAAACTACCCGATAAGGGCAATGGGTACCTTAATGTCACACGCATATTCAAGTTTTCACACCTCTGTTTGACTCCTGGAAAGATGCTTGTCCAAAAGCGCAGCCGCATATTTTCGTTCCGTTGCGTGGTGTCATATCAGTTTTTTAAATGCAGCAGCAATAAAAAAATTCAGAACCTATCATTTTAGCACTTTTAGCTCTCATTCCAGTAACCGTTGTCCAATTCAAACAAAACCCGTGATAAAGTTCTACCAAAAGAAACAAAAATTCCATGAAAAATTAAAATGTGCATCGCTCAACTGCCCATAAATTTTTTGGGTTTCTCTGGGTGAGCCCATTTCAAAAATGGGGAATCAGGAAAGATTTGAAGCGCATTCCTTTCATTTGGGAATGTCAACAGAAAAAATTGAAATTTGAAATGTTCTTTCAAATGCAGTATCCAAAAACCCCTGAAAGGGGCATTTGATGCTTTCGTGGTTGGATACATTCAAACATACACGTAGGGAGTATGGGGTTTCCCCCTGGCCGAGGGTCGGGGGTCTTTGATAGACGTTTTTGCGTTAGACTGTTCATTTGCAAGACTGTCTGTTTGATAGACTGTCTATTGGTAGACTTCAATGTGGATGACTGTGCAGTGGGTAAACTGATAAGTTGATTGACGATGTTTTTGTCAGATGGAGCATTTGCTAGACGGTTCATTTGTTAGACTGTTCTTTTGCCAGACAGATCTTTTTGTTAGACTGTTATTTTGTTAGACTGGCAAACTGATAAACAAAATCAGAGTTTTGGCCTTTGGGGAATGTGAGTTGAGTTGTTTTGAATAGCAGCAGTGGCGAAGATGTTGTGTATTCGTTTGATAAGACTGTACAGAAATTTGAATTTTCGTTAGACTGAGCAGAAGATAGACTGTACATATGGAGGGCATTCATAAAGTTCTGAGCCTTACCTGGAAATTTTTATTTCTCAGGAATTTTTCGCACTTGGTATGAAAGCTATGTTCATTTGAAAGTGCTCGGTGAAATTTCAGGTTATACGTAATCCGACGCCTATTTTTTATTCTATGACAATTTGAGTAAAAAGGTGCTAAACAGGTGAAAGACAGAATTTTGCAGGTGCGCACAAATGATAGAAGGGATTGTTTTGCTGGAATGACATTCCGAAACAGAAGATGGCAGAGCATCTGTGCCCAAATCATGATTTTCTGAAACAGCACAATCCTGATTTCTTCTTGGCTGCTTTCAGAACTGCTGGCCTTTGTTGCAGAGCTTCGATCTGGCAAAACAATCCCTTCTCTCATTTGTGCACACCTGCAAAATTCCGTCTTTCACCTGCTAGCACCTTTTTTACTTAAATTGTCAAAAAATAAAAAATAGGCGTCGTATTAACCTGAAATTTCACCGAGCACTTCCAAATGAACCTAGCTTTCATGCCAAGTGCGAAAAATTCCTGAGAAATAAAAATTTCCAGGTAAGGCTCAGAACTTTATGAATGCCCCCCGAACATCCTACCCACTATCTCCCAGGAAAAAACAAAAAGCCGAAAATACCTATATATTGAGCTGTGGAGTAGAAATTAAGAGTGGGAAAATAGCGTTTTCAAAATGCGCAATGTACCGTTATTTTAAGTACTTAGAGATCCCCCGGGATAAGAAATTGTTCCAGATTTTGTGGTCAACACTCGACGTTAGATGTTTTTTAAAAAAAATCTTTGCTTATATGAGTTCGATTTCTTTGAGTTTCGGTTAAGGGCTCGCTCTAATCTAAGACCTAGAGCACAGGTTTTACCCGGCCCCATGCCCACCTGCCTTGGAGCGGGTGGGGGGGCTGTGGGGGCCCTGAACCATTTGCATCTGGAATCAATTTTTGGAAGATGAGTTTCTTGCATTTTCTTGTGTTTTCTTTTTGCCATGTGGATTTCAAACAAATGTCCACAACACAAGACGTTTTCGACAAGTATACCATAACTAGTTTAACCTAACCTAACCTGACCTAACCTAACCCAACCTGACCTAACCTAACGTAATTACTGGGTGGGTGGATTGCGAACAAAATTAACTTGAATGGGAAAAGACTTGGAACTTGGAATGGAAGAATTTTATTTATCATCTTTTATTTATCATCTTCATCAATGACTTATCTAGCCTTTTAAAATGTAAAATTAAAATTTTTGCGGATGACTGTTTATTGTATGCCAAAGTTGACAGCATTTCAGATTGTTTAGCTTTGCAGGCGGACCTTAATATGTTCTCCACATGGTGCACCAATTCGAGTATGGAAGTAAGCGTACAAAACGATCCCAGATGAGTTATCCGTATTCCCTGTGTGGCCACCCACTGGTTAAACGCTCTGAGATAACCTATCTCAGTGTTGTTCTTGAAAGCAAGCTTAACTGGCAGTCTCATCTGTCTCGTGTTGCAGCAAAGGCAAATTCTGCTCTTTACTTTATAAAACGGAATTACAAGAAATGTCCACGAACAATCCGTGATCTTGCATACAAAAGCCTTGTTCTGCCAATTATGGAATATGCATCTCCTGCATGGGATCCATTTCTCTCAACAAATTGCCACATATTGGAGGCAGTCCAGCGCCGTGCTGCAAGGTTTGTTATGGGCGATTACGCGATTACGGGCGTACCGAGTAGTGTCACTCAAATGATGATCTCCCTTGGTTAGTCATCCTTAGCAAACCGCAGAAAAGTGGCCAGGTTGCTTGCACTATTTTTGACAGTATCTAATGTTGGAGGATGGGGTGAGCTTTTGGACTATGTAAAGCAGCCACATTTTTATTCTCGTCGGGACCATATTTATAAAATCAGGTTACTTAATTTTCAAAAGGACGTTGGGAAGTTTTCTTTTTTGTCGAGAACCATAGCTGAGTGGAATCAGTTGCCGGTGTCCAGATTCAATCTCCCTTTAAGTGTACCTATTCTCCAGCACCGTCTATTAGTTCATTTCTCTTGATTCATAATCGCTGGTTTTATTCTTTATTTTTCATGGTTTTTGCTGCTCAATGTGCATTTCGTAATTGATGTGTTTCTGTCATATTTTTGCCTTGTTGAAATTGCATTTATTTGATTTGATCTGTTTGATTTATTTGATAAGGGGGCAACCCCGAAAATAAACGATTCATTTATTCATTCATTCATTAAAAAACATGTAGGTAGGTACTTTGTGTCATTCACTGGCTTGATTTCCTGTCGGTGTTGTTCAGCATTAAAATGGCCTAAGAGCCTTTGCGCATTTGCTGCAATTTTGTGATGTTTTGACTTGTGAAAAATTTCGGAACATCTGTGGGATATACCTTAGCTCGATTGATTGTCGGTGACAGTTGATACGACTGCGTTTTTGTTGGAATGTGATTTTGCTAGACTGAGCTTGTGTCAGACTGTGCTTTTGATAGACTGTGCGCTTGTTAACCGGTCAAGCCCGATTGCCGTACGCCATACGCGCCACAAAGTGCTACGGACGGCTCCGATTGCCGTACGGTGTACGCACGTATAAAGCTGTTGCGATTTTCCGACTGCCGTACGCCGTACGCACTCAATTCCCATGCAATTAAATGGGTTTATCGCCGCAAATGCGGCGAATCGCGTCGGCTAAAATTTTCAAAGTCGGAAAGAGGAATAAATAGCGATCCAGACGACGTTTATTTCACCAAAATCGGTCCAACCGTTTCAAATTGGCGCAATTTTCAAATTTCCCGGGTTTTTGTCTTGGGTTCCTGTTGGAGGCGCCTTTTTTCGCGATCGCGCGAAATCTGCCGGCCGTCGAAATTTGAATTTTCGAAAAGTTGAAAGACGCGCGATTTAGCAGACGCTTATTTCGCTCGATTTGCTGCATTCGTTTTGAAATGGCGTCGTGTTGAAATTTCCTGTTTTTTCCAGTTTTTGCTCAATTTTGGTGCGGTTTTTCAGTGGTTTGTGTGTGTTTTGGCCAGTTTTTTTGTGCAAAAGTGTTTTTATTGGTTGAAAACATCAAAATATGAGTGATTTCATTGACACAGATCAGAAATCTGGCTTGGTTGGGCGGGAAATGCATGCATTTCTGCTTTTTCCATTTTTCGAAAATCCTTGCAAAAATGATTAATTCCGGCGGGAGCGACACTTTTTGGTGCCGAAAATTGCGGAATACCATTGCAAATGCCGAATTCGTAATTTCGGGCGTGAGGGGTTAAGATTGCATCCTTGTTGGACTGCTCAATCTATCAATTCCACATTCTGAGCCAGTCTAGCAAGTAAACGTCTATCCACCGGTGTGACCCCCAGGCCGATGGGTATCACTCCCTGACATTTGCCCAAAATGGCTACCCCCTGTGACGTTTGCCCAAAATGGCTACCCTCTCTAAACTTTGGGCCAAAGCAACCCATTAGATCAGTGAAGCAAGTCAGTAAAATCACTCCTACGGCCGGCACCCAGGGAGTGTTTCAGGAACCTGTAAATTGTAGGTAAACAGTGCATTGATGTACCTGCACTTCAAGCCTCATTCAAATAAGTAAATCCTGTGGCAGCAAGACCACTTGAAAATTTGGTTTGAAAATGTGGATCATTTTAAAATATTTCCACCCAGTTGAGATTATCACTGCAACCCCCACCATTGTGCCACACCCTTCATCCTGGCTGGTTAAGAATTACTTTCCACTTTATGCATCCACCAGTGCAAAGTGCATGAACATCTAACCTGATAGACTTCAGGAGGTGGAATGCTATCGGACAGCTTATCAAGTGCCCAGTTCACAATGTCATCAGCTGTCCGTCCACCGCTGTACTCCTCGGCTGAGTTGGGATTCTTTGCTCCAGACGGGAAGAGCTTGATGGATGGATAACCACGGATTCCATATTTGTTTGCCTGAGTTGTGTGCACTGTTGCATCCAATGCACCAAGCTTAACCTAAGTGATTCAAAATAGAAAAGGAGATGGTTATTTTTTCTGGACTGCAAGATGGTGGGGCCATGTGCGGAATGCCGAATGTTGCCTTGGGCCGAACCTGTATTGATTTCGCCATTTCAACAGGACAGCAACTTCAACACAAGTCATGTTCTGGGGTTTGGGGTCGGAAGGAACACAAATTGATCCAGGTGTGATTTTTACAGAATAATGGCCCCAAAACTCTGCAACAATAAATGCCAACCTTTTCAAAATCAAAGATAAATCTTTATGAATATCTCAATGTTTCAGTCGTTCATCGGTCATTTTAGGCTGACCTGTCCAAAAAAACATGGAAGGTGCAATCCCAATCTTTCCAGATGCCATTTCAGGTTCGAATGAAGTTTTCAAAGAAAAAAGCTGGCACAAAAATGGTCAAAAAATTCGGACGGGTGGTTTGGAACTGTTCCAATTTTTTCCAGAGGATGAAAATGGTTTTTAAATGGCCCAAATATTGAGAATCCAAACACAATTTGTTGCATTATTAAAACCTTCACTTCAACCTTAAAACCTGCCTGAATTGCACTTCAGGCTGGCATGTTTTTTGAGCAACCCTGTTCACAGGGCCAGGTCGGTCACCAATTGAAATGCCGGTTAAAATGCAAAAAATGAGGTCTGAGAGGAATTTTGCTTGCATGCAGCATTGCCCTCGGTGTGGCAATGCTGCAGCTTAAGGCAACATGACACATGGTTGGAATTTGAAAAAGAAATGAAGTTAATTTCTCAATCTCGTTCAACCGTAAATGTATGGGTTCACCATATGTACCAACCTACTCCTAAAAAGGTGATGAACCCTACTGAGGCACAGTGCACTAAATCTCTTCCCATACCTTATATGGGGAGGAGGAATGAGTTGTTGTTCGGTTATTCCTTACTCCTTTCCAAGATGACATTACTGATTTTTCATTGAAAGACTTCGATGGGATTGTACAATGATGCCCAAAGAGTTTAAAGGGCAAAAATAATGCCAAATTTTTGTAACTTTAAACCTGTAAGCACTGGGGGTTAGTTTTATTTTCTCTCAAGAAAATATGATGACCACATGGTAGCTAGAGTCCAAAAAAGCATCAATGGTCACACACAGGCACAACCTTCAAGAGAGAATAGTTTCGAAAATGTTCGAGCAATAGGTATCTGTTTGGGAGAATGAAAAGTAAAGAAAAAGGTCCAAGTTTGTGGTCTTTTCAAAATGGGAAAACACAGAAATGTGACTCCAAAACATTGCCTCAGACACAGTTAGGCAAATAAAAATTAGTTGGTGATGCATTGGGCACACTACATCTACAATAGTGGCAAGTAAATATCTCAAAGCGGAAAAATGCACCTCTCAAAATTAGCAGCTAAATATGTGCCTAATCTAAAAAAGCATACAAAAACACTTACCTTTCCTTTCAGTCTTGTTGCTGCTTCAGCCCAAACAGGTGCCAAGTTCTTACAATGCCCACACCAAGGAGCAAAGAACTCCACCAACCATAGATCGTCACTTTTTAATACTTTATCATCAAAGTTGCTGTCTGTAAGTTCAATCACATCGGAGCCATCACTCTATGGAAGAGGGAGAAAGCAAGAACAGGTTGGTGAGGGAAGAAACCAATCGATGAAAGGTGTGTGGTTCCAAACACCTGTCTGTGTGTTCGGGTGGAGGGAATCCCCTTATGTTGCCGGCATTCCGATCTTCGAAGAGCTGGCATGCTCAACAATGGTCCCTAGCTAACAACGGCACTCCTGTGGTGCTGAATCCACGTTTTGCCACCTTTTCCATGCCATTTCAGGGCACTGTTCTGAGGCATTTTCGGGCCTTTTAGGCAAGTGATTTAAATTTGTATAATTTTCTGCAAATCCACACACCTTAAGCTGCAGACTTGTTTCAAATCAACCGGTGGATCGGTCAAGAGTTAGCGAATTAGAAAGAAGGGATTCAACATATTATGTCCAAAATTAGTGTACCTGTATGATCATATCAAAAGAAATAGGTAGGCATACCCACATAAAAATATCTTTAAATTGAGCAGAAATAAATAATTCACCCACCTTTGAAGAGCCACTCTTTCTGCCATCTCCGAGCTGGTCGTAGGCCTTGTCTTTGAGTGCTTTCAGAGCGGCTTCGACCAATCCTCCTGCTGTGCGTCCACCATTATAATCCTGCGGCAATTTCTTGTTCGTAGCAAAAATCTTTATTGTTGGGAATCCTTGAACTCCATACTGACCTGCTAATTCCTTGTGGGTATCACAGTCTATTGCTCCCACTTTCACAATGCCCTGAACAAGGGGAAATGAAAACAGAACCAAATCACAATACAAGCAAACATGAGAAGGCTTGCAAAAACACTCCATTGCACCCGGCCAATGGTTTAGAGCTGGCATGGGAAAAAATAATAGATTTCAGCTCAGCCAGATTGTTGAAAAGTAGACTTTAGTTGTTTTGGCTTTAAAAGATACATGAAATTAGTGCCTAGGAGCCTACTATCTAAAATAAAGAAGAAGAAACATAAATTCATCTAAAATAATATCTAAAATAGTCTTTAATAATCTAAAATATTGAGGCCGAAGAGCAAACAAAATTAATCGTTAAAGTTCCACAAACCTTCAGGCCTTTGGCAGCTTTTTCATACTCAGGAACAAGTTGCCGACAATGCCCGCACCAAGGAGCAAAAAACTCGACAATCCAAATGTTATCATCCTGTAGGACTAATCTATCAAAATTCTGTGTTGTCAAGTCCACAACATTTGACTGGGATGAATACAAGGGAACCACAAGGTCAAGTGAGCCAAGAAACACTGAAAATAGAGACAAGCATATCACAGTTATGTAAATTTGTTTGTGTGGGGGGACGGCCAAATCTTGTTTTGAACACTTTACCCCTTTTATAATTTTATTGGTAGGTGTGCGTTTTCTTCAGCAATCAATTGCACAGTTTTCTTTTTCTGGTTTTACTGTTGTTGCATTTGTGCCATTTTAGAGCCTGATTTTCACTCTCAGTAATACAGGATTCCCATCCTTATCCCCAAAGTACCTAACCCAAGTAGCATGTATGACTAACTTTTGTCCGAGTGATAACTCATGGGTCTCGTAAATATACTCAGGTAGAAACCTGCTTACGAAGGTGGGTAACAGAATGGGAAAATAGAAAGAGAGTAGGTTGACATCTGAGACATAGTGGGACAAATCAAGAGTTAGAGGTGGGCATAAAATGGACTGTTTGGTGCCATCAAAAAGCATAAAGTCCAAAAGTCAAGTTGGTACGTTGGTGCCATCAAAAAGCATAAAGTCCAAAAGTCAAGTTGGTACGTTGGTGCCATCAAAAAGCATAAAGTCCAAAAGTCAAGTTGGTACGTTTCAATTTTCTGATCCCCATCCCCCCTTAAACAGTGCAGTTGGGCAGAGCCATCCATCATCCACACTTTTTTTCCTGGCACAGTCGACGGTCTTTCCTTGGAAATGGTCATGCGTGCAGATGACAATGCTGTGATTCACAGGCGGACGTTTGCATGCCCACAATGTGCTTCCGAAGTGTTCTTGTTCCAACATGTGTCGGGCAACTTTCAATGAGAATTTTTTCTTGAGGTACCAACAGATTCAGACCTGGCACTTTACTTGGTAGGTACCAAATACTGTTAATGCAGAGATAACATGAGCCAGGGCTGCAAAAAGTCGGGAGCACGGGAGCATTGCGGACCGTTGAGGGCCGGGTTCGAAAATGGACTGGAGCAAAAAAAACTAAAAATAAAAAGTTCTCCAACTTTCATGCGGGTGGACACACATGGAGATTGGCGAGCGAAGTAAACTTTTTGGATTATTCGGCGAGGACTGAGACGGGCTGACTGGCAAAAGAGAGCTGAAGAGCAAAAAAGGTCATCAACCAAAATGTGACCAGGCTCCAAAATCTGTGCTCCAGGGCTCCAAACAACTTTTTGTAGCCCTGCCATGAGCATTGAAGTGCTTCTGACACTCCCAAAAAAGTTTCTGGTTTTTGATTGCTTTCTCAGCACGTCGCTCCCAATATGATTCGTTTCCCTGCAACTGAATTTGTTCCATCCATCTATAAACTGATAGTCTATCTCCATGGTATGCATGCATGGCCATGCTCACATAAATTATGAATGGCTTTTGCACATTTCAGAGGGAGAAACTGAATGATTGCACAATGTCCGAAGCTACCAAAATCACAAATGTGTCCATCACAAGGTCTCCAGCCTGCCAAAACGGAGTAAGAAACTAAATCCATCCAAATTCAAAAAAGATCAGGGAACAGCTGCACAGCATCCTTAAGATTGGGTAAATGGGCAATTTTCAGACTGACCCTCGTTAATAAAGAGAAAAAGAATGTCCATAACCCAAAAAATAACAAAAACCAATTAGCAAAACATGTTTAGCTCTGCCACAAAATCTATCTGACTGAATATATGAGATAATTTGGTATTGGTTTCCAAATTTATGAATTTCCTGTTTCACTTACAGAACGAATTCGGAACCTTAGATAACAAATTATTTCACGAGGGTCGTTCAAGTTGCTCAAGCCGGAAGCCCTGACCAACTTCCAGGTCAGAAATCACCTATTGGTTTGTCAACCCTTATTTCTATATCCTTTTTAGGAAGCCACACCAAATTGAGTGCAAAAAGACCATTTTTCATTTCTTGGAGATTCTTTATAAGCTGACTGGTAACTGCACTTTGTTGCAGTTGCACCGATTCCATTTTTGCTCAAATGTCTGTTTTTTCTGATCTTTCGTGAGTCGATGCTGCAAACAGCTTTCACCGCTCGCAATCCCACAGGAAAGATTTTGATAAAACTTGTGTAGCCTATGTTATTCCGGAAGAGATTTCGAGCGGTGAAGGCTGTTTGCAGCATGACTCATGAAAGATGAGAAAAACAGACATTGAGCAAAAATGGAATCTGTGCAAATGCATCATCAAAGGGCAGTTACCAGATGGCTTACAAAGAATCTCTACGCAGAAATGAAAAAAGGTCCTTTTGCACCCAAATTTGGCGGGGCTTCAAAAAAAAATAATATAGAAACAAGGGATGACAAACCAATCGGTGATTTCTGGCCTGGAAGTTGGTCAGGGCTAGAGCAACTTCCCTCATACATAGAGAAACGACCCTCATACTCCGTGTAAAAAATACCTAGAACAATTTTTTTTGTTTTATTAAAGCCTGTGAAGAAACACTTGAGAGGTTGGCCAGTTTTGCTTTTGCCACTCTTCCAGGTCTGTGAAACCTCCAACTCTTACCTCAACTCTCAAATTGATCAGCCTGTGTGTGTGCAGGTTAGTTCAGTTTTGCCCTCCCACATGAATTTGGTCACATGGCTTGCATCAAGGGATTTCAACAAAACCCATGAAGGTTTTATTCATCAAAAAGATTTACGTTCACCCATCCCTGTTTGCAGGGCATCTCCCGCTGGGCTCATATCCAACATGTAACCGATCACGCACACCCCCCCCCCCCCAATTTTTTTTTGCTTACCTGTGAGTTCTGCAACTCCAGCTGAATACAAAACAATCGAGGACCAAATTTGCTCCAAACCCACCATTTCACAGATATGCCCCCAAGGTTTGCAACATGGGTGCTGTGCAATGGTGCATTGCATCCAGTGTGGGCACCAGGGAAAATTTGGAAGGCTTTGGCCAAGTCCGGTTTTGCTCACCAACTGGCTGGAGCAGTGCCCGATTTGTTGAAAGTTAACTGGGGGTAAACCTCAATTTTTAGGGCAAAATACCCACATGCATAAAATACCTCAACTTTGGGTGAAATATTTTTCAATTGGAGGGGGTAATACCCCCGTACTTCCTACAAATCACGCAATGGCTGGAGCTGCGTGCAATGCATTGCTGGAATTGGGAAAACATGCTGGATCCCCAGGAGGAAAATGTCGGATCAAGAAAGTGCACTTTGTCGTGCCTTTATAAAGACACAAGTAGGCTGGAAAGTTGACTAGATAGGCTGAACGAGACCCACTGTTTGAGGAATGGCAAAAATGGTCCAAAGGGAGGCCATATGCAGAGCTGCAAAAAAAGTCGGGAGCAGGGGAGCATTGCTGATGGGATCGAAATGGGCTGGGGAGCAAAAAAAAGCTCTCCGACACTTTCGTCCGGGATGGAAAGACATGTAGATTGGAGATTGAAATAAACCTATTGAATTTTTCGACCAGGATCGAAACGCGCTGGCGAGCAAAAAAAACACTTCTACCAAAATACGACCAGGCTCCCACATCCGTGCTTCAGGGCTCCAAACGACTTTTTGCAGCCCTGGCCATAGGTAGGCCTACCTACCTTCCTATGGGTGCCACAATCATACAATGCTCCCAAGGAAGTTCTTCAAATATCAAAACAAGACATAGCCAACTTAAAAATGAAAATTTCCAATCGCAATAAACTGCTGTCACGGTTGCAAAAAAACAACCAACCTGTGAAAAAGACAAAACAGCTGGTGAAACTTTTTGGTCTTGGTGAAATTATCATCCTCTTTCGATGATGTAGGTATGCTGTTGAAAAGCTACAGCAATATAGGGTTCATTCAAGCACAGCAAGCACCAACTCTCGCTTTACATTCAACCTAGTGATCTGTAGAAACTATTCATAGAAGTTAGGTCAGGGTTGCCACTCAAAATCCAACATAGGATTCCCTGGATTATCCAGGTGCCTACCGATCTGGGTGCAGCCCAGAAGGGGGGGTCTTGGGGGCGGAGCCCCGCAGTTATTTGGGTCTGGGGCAATGCCCCTGCGGGGTTCCAAGGGGTCCCCCTGCGGGGGGGTCTGTGGACAGAGCCCCCCAGAAGCTGAGGAAATTTTGAAATTTGAGCATTCATTTTGGGGGCAAATTGGCCCCAAGAGGCCAAAAACGACAACAAAAGTTCCTCAATTTCCCTGGATTTTCCAGGTTTTCACTTTTTTCCTCTTTTCCCTGGAGTTTCCAGGTTTTCCAGGTGCTAATTTTCAAATCCCTGGATTTTCCAGGTTTTCCAGGTGGGTGGCAACCCTGTAGGTAGGTTGGTAGGTACATTTTAAATGGTTTCAAAGAGCAAGGAGTCCAGGCCCCATGGCACTGACAGGAACTGATTTTGCCAATTTCTTTCCACCTCCTCTAGAACTCTGGGAGAAAGCAGGAATCATCTGGTTTTGCAAGAAGCAGGTATGTACAGTGACGAGAGAATTAACCGGTCAAGCCCGAATGACGTACAGTTATCTCCGCTAAAAAAAGCTGGGCGTACGAATGACGTAGATAAACGGCAAGACCAACATGAATGTCATTGTACGAACGACGTAAATGAACGTCCGCATGGGTATTCGATTTTCAAGGGATTTGAATTTGGCTCAATAATATTCACAGCCGGAAAGAGGAAAAAACAGCGATCTAGCAGACGTTTATTCCGCCAAAATCGGTCCAACCGTTTTCATTCAGTGTACTTTTCAAATTTCCCGCTTTTTGTTCTTTTGTCCCTTGTCAAAGGCGCCTTTTTTCACGATGATGCAACATCAGTCACCCGCCGAAATTCGAATTTTCGGGCAGCCGACAGCAGCGCGATCTTGCGGACGCTTGTTTCACGTGATTTGCTGCAACCATTTTGAAATGGCGTCGCATTGAAATTACCTGTTTTTTCCCCCTTTTTTGCTCAATTTTGATGCAGTTTGAAGCGTTTTGTGGGTATCTTGGCCGTTTTTTTGTGCGTAGGTGTTTTTTTTTGTTGAAAACATTAAATCATAGGCGATTTTAATGACAGAGCAGAAATCTGGCTTGGTTGGGCGGGAAATGCATGCATTTCCGATTTTTCCGATTTTCGAAAATCCTTGCAGAAATTATATAATCCGTCGGGGGCGACACTCCGTGTTTCCGAAAAGTGCGGAAAAGCATTTTAAAACCAGAAGTCGTAATTCCGGGCTTGACCGGTTAATGGTAACCCATATATATGTCGTTCTTTTGATCTTGAGAGAAAACATGCCTGTGAGACGTGATTGTTCCAGTCCCATAAAATGAAATTTTGGTGAGTGGAAATATGCATCAGATGAATAATGGGAAGCTGGGTATCATTGGTTTCGAGGTTTCAACGAAAATCAGTAAAAGACTACACTATGTAAGGTGTCATTAATTTGCTCGCTATTGTACATACCTGCGGAGCCAAATGCATATTTTTCTCCGAAGGACCAACTGCAGCAGGTTGGCTACAGGGCAAAACAGGGTGGCTAGCAAAGAGGTACAAAGAAGGGTGGCTACAGGGGAATGAAAAAAAATACAGGGGGGCCCAAAAGTCTTTGGCCATAGGGAAAATGTAAATTTGCTTTATTTATTATATTTTGTGCTCTAAAGCTTTCTCTCGCCTC
Organism: Sinentomon sp. SZTP_YWyxl; assembly: GCA_030068105.1. Classification (NCBI taxonomy): domain Eukaryota; kingdom Metazoa; phylum Arthropoda; class Protura; order Sinentomata; family Sinentomidae; genus Sinentomon; species Sinentomon sp. SZTP_YWyxl. The sequence goes on from JASGXE010006158.1 coordinate 14,211, forward strand.
AACCACTGATGTCAGGACTTTAATCGGAAATTTTAGTGCCGAACAAAGTGGTACCTAATGTCGGTGGTGGGAGCCAGATAAAGTCACAAATCACAAAATGTGATAAAAATAGCAAATTTTATGTTTTGACTTGGCCAAAGACTCTGGTCATCCCTGAATGTGCACATGTCGTTCCGACGGAAGTATTGATGGACGTGGTCTGAGCAAGAAAGAGTTTCAGATCTCAAAATATGGTAAAACAGCAAATTTACATTTTTTCCTATGGCCAGAGACTTTTGGGCAACCCTGTAGAGTAGATACTTTCTGGGCAAATATATTGGAGGTTCTGGTTCAATAATAGTCCCATATCATTTAGGTAATGACCATGTTCAAAAAGTCAGAAAAAAGCGATTTACAGGCCTCAGTCATTTGTACTCTGGTCAAAATTTCTAGTTTTTCAGGGGTTTTTCTCCCCATGGCAATAAAATGTGATATGGGTATTTTTTTCTGTTGGCCTCAACTCAAGACATTTCAGGCCATTATTTTTTTGTTTCATGACATTTGTTTTCAATTTTTTTTTTCAAAATTTCATGAATTATCATTCAAATTACAAGTTTACATTAAATTTGTCAAAAATTGCCAAAGTTTAGCCAAATCATTTCATGTGGGTAAATAGCCATGAGTAATCACACCAAGAACCAGGATGTGATAGCCAAACTTACGGTTATGATGATATGCTCCAAGCAAAGATCCGCTTCAGGGGGGAATGCACCTGGATAAAATGTAGGTACTTTAGATCGAATGGTTTTTAGACCGAAAATTCGATCCAATCACCATTCGAACTAAAATGCATTCGAACTAAAAATACTTATATCTAAAAACCATTCGATCTAAAAACCGTTCGGACCAATGCGCATTCGGTCTATTCGCCGTTCGGAGTAAAGTATATTCTGACAAAACGAGATTCTATCCAAATGCAATTCGACCTAAAAATCATTCGATCTAATGGTCATTCGATCTAAAAACCACTCGGGAGTGAAACGCATTCGGTCTAATCGCCATTCGAACTAATGCACATTCGGTCTGATGCACATTCGATCCAGATACGATTCGAAGTAATTTGGTTTCTGTTCAAGTGACATTCGAACAAACTTCAGTTCGACCCACTGTCCATTCTTCTCGGCTGTTGACATTAAACTTCAGATTCTGAATTTTCCGCTCAAGACTGCGCAGATGGAGACAGTTTGTTTTGAATCTGAACAGTTCCACATCTTGCAACCGCTTCCCTTGTTTGTTTATCTGGGTATAGGTTATAGAACGAGTTAGGTTAGGTTGGGTTGGGTTAGGTTAGGTTATGTTTCGATAAGTTAGACAATTTTTGGCATTTAAATGTCATCCCCAACAAATACCCAACAAATCCCCAACAAACCCGACCCATTTTATGCAATGTTAAAGCTGATGTTTAGGATTAAACCAACATAACAACCACAGCGCAAAAGCCAGACTTTTCGGAAATTTTTCGTTCTTATTCACATTCGATGCAAATGACATTCGATCAAAACGCCACTGGAACAAAAACCAATTCGGTGCAAAACTCGTTCGGGCTAAAATACATTCGAACCAAAAGCAATTCGAACCAAAAAACATTCGAACTAAAAACAATTCTGACTAAAAAGCATTGGAACTTATAACCATTCGAACTAAAAACCATTCGAACTAGGGGCCTAAATAGCGTTCGAACTAAAAACCATTCGGACTAAAAAACAATTCGGACCTAAAACCCATTCGGACCGGATGCCGTTCGGACGAAAGTCCATTAGGCATAAAATTCATTCTGCCCAAACAACATTTGGTCCACTTCCCCCTATCCCTCTTCAGCAGCAATAGACAGCACAAGGATGTGATGACCATCAACAATATCATCACAGGAGCCAAATAGAATGAAACAGTGGTATTAATGCACTACCACAGAAAACAAGCCACTCCTAACAAAAAGCATCATCAATGCCAAAGCCGGAAAGCCCTCATTAAAAATGGTGAGGAAGTGTTGCAAGGAGCAGCACAACCGTAAGTTTGGAATAAAAGAAGACATCATGAGCATTACATGTAACAAACCAAGCACAACAATAATGTGTAGGTATATTGTGTGACAGCATGTGCCCGTGAGGCACACAACGGTCGCACGCAACCATGTGACAACCTGTGCAGCACACAATAGCTGCATGCCACAACAATGTGCTCCACAATGCGACCACAATGTGCTCCACAGGCAAACACAGTCACAAGAGCCTATCGGATGATAAACCTGCCTTTATCTGAGAAGATGCATGTAAAAAACCGTCCTATTTCGCTTTTTGTTGTTCGAATAGGTGTGCACCAAACTGAATTCGTGGCATTTTTTTTTAATTATTAAGCACACATTCATCATTTGAAAGTTATCAGGGATTTCTGGATCAATCCGATCAAATTTTAAAGATAGGTAGGTAGGATAGGTGCCAGATGCAATAAAAATGTGCAAATTCGAAATTTAATGCCATGTGAGAAAAACCTCCAAAAATAAGAATTTCTGTGAAAAGGCATAAACAAAAGTCAAGACACACACAAGACACAGTAACGTTTATGGCTTCTTTTCGCCAGACCTTAAGAAGAAGAAACAACCGACAGAAAAGTTAAAAAAAAAAACAAAAACAAAACAAAAAGAACTTCCCTTCTACCAAATCAGTCCTTTCCAAGGGAACGATCCAGCCTCCTCCATTCCACCTGGTCAGTCCACACACACACACACGGGTGTGACTAAAATGCTGAATCTGCTTGTCCTGCTTGTCTTGCTTGTCCTGCGGGAAACCTGCTTGTCCTGCTGGAAACCTGCTTGTCCTGCTGGTAACGGTTAAATAGGTTAGGTTATATGGCTGGGCGAGTCTTGATTCGATTCGACAATTGCGAATCTTGCCAGATTCGATTCGAAAATACGCGATTCGAAAAATGTGGCAAGATTCGAACCAGGATTCGAGATTCGAAGGAAAGGATTCGATTCGAAATGATTCGATTCGGGATTTTGCGATCACTCGAAAAATATTCGAATCGAATCTCAAATCTTTTAAAATTTCCAAATTGATCCACAGTCCCGTAGGCATGCCACAACCTGGAACCAAACAGTGCTCACAAGTGTCACTGAGAAATGTCCACAATAAAATTCACATTTATTATCCTGTAGGACTGTGTGAATCGTGATTCGATTCCGAGGATTCTATTCGAAAATTGCAAATCTGGCCAGATTCGATTCGAAAAGATTCGATTCGAGACATGCGGCAGGATTCGAATCAAGATTGTAGATTTGAAGAAAAGGATTCGATTCGAAAGGATTCGCTTCGAAATTGGACAACTGATTCGGATTCGATTCGAGATTCGAACCTCAGGGATTCGATTCGTGGGATTAGATTCGAAAGCCGATTCGCACAGCCCTATAGGTTATTGTTAGATTCGGTTATCCTAACCTAACTAAACTAACCTCACCTAACCCTGACCTCACCCTAACCTGGCCATTACCAGCAGGACAAGCAAGACAAGCAGGTTCAGCGTTTTAGTCACTTCCCACACACGCTGCAGTGATGCCACAAATCATCATTTGCTCAGCGTCAGATCAATCATCCTTTGGGCTAGGTTATCGTCATTACCTAGGGTAAAGTGCCCTAATACAGACACCCGCCCTAATACAGACACCCCGGAGTCGATTGTGGGAAGAGGAGCTCGTGCTTGTGAATCTCAAGCAGCCACATGAGCCACAACTCCAAAGGCAACACAATTCTTCAACACCCTGCATGACCAGACGTCAGGTGCATTGGATTCACCGGATTCGCACTTCCCACTTGAAAGCAGGAACTTTTTCTTTCATGGCCAACATGGTTTTAGGTCTGGGCACTCCTGTGAAACCCAACTCACTGGCTTTGTTCATGATTTGTCATCAACTTTAGGCAGATCAACTCAGACAGATGTAATATTCATAGACCTTGTGAAGGCATTCGACAGGGTATCTATTTCCTTACTCTGTTGGAAGCTTTCAAAACTCTCCATCCCTGAAAATCTTTACTTGTGGATATGTAACTTTTTGAGCGATAGACACTTCCAGGTCCTAGTTAATCAGGAGCAATCAGATCCCCAACCTGTCACTAGTGGCATTCCACAAGGCTCTGTTTGTGGCCCACTTCTCTTTCTAATATATATTAATTTTTTTTACTATGTTGGGGGCCACAGGCAGTAAAAGCCATTGGACGTGGTAAACCCCGGTCAGACATGCATCATTTTTTTGCCTGGGCAATTACCACGACAACAATCAAGTCGTTGTGTTCTTTCACCGAAGCAGCATGTATCTTTTTGTGTTGAAACCCATGGTGGGTATTGTCAAGAAATGTGGCCAGAAAAATCCGCACTAAATAAAGCTCTCCTGTCAGGTGGGTGTAATATCCCATTTGAATAACATGTGGAGGCAGGGGGGGAGATTTTAGGACAAAGAGAGGAGAGATTTGGACACGATCACATTCACATCCAACAATGCAAAAGAAGCAACAATGCAAAAGAAGATGATCCAACAATGCAAAAGATCCAACAATGCAAAAAATCCAACAATGCAAAAGATCACATCCAACAATGCAGGAGAGGAGGCAGGTGTGTCGATTGGACAAAGCGGAGAGATTCGGCATGCAAGCACAGGACAAAGAACAAAAGCGCCTCTTGCAAACCACTGCAAAATCTCACTATTCGGGATCGTCGCGCAAAGTTTGAAACTGTTCGCATTTGAAACGTTCTGGACGGATATGGACAATTTTGGGGTTGAAAGAGAGCCAATATAATGCAGATTATCATTCCATGAATAAATTTCAACATTTTCATTTGTGAAATTTCGAAACGTTTCCGAGATTTCAAAGCCCGTTTCCGAGACATCGAAAAATTCCGCCCTTTTGTTTGCAAAACGGACTGTAGCACAAAATTTTCTGTTGCAACATGGGATCTACCTGCTGCAAAGTTGTGCACCAATTTCTGGCCCATCTTTTGACACCAAAATCATCGAAATCTGTGGCCATCTGGCCCACCATTTGTCCTTTCGCAGCAGCCCGTGAATATGACTCATTCACTTCCCGAGCGCAAACTCACCATCTCTCTGGAAAGTCAAGGGAGAGAGATCCGTTCGCCTCTGAATGGTTCCAGTTGCGCTCTGCCTGGAAACTCTGGGGAGGCTCGGGGAGCATCCCCGCACGAAATGCAGCTCTTCGGGTAATGTAGATGGCGCGTTTCCCTAAACATGTCGAAATGGCGCTGAACATTTGATGGCGAAATTTCATGTCACATTTACCGACTGCTGTGATGGAAACGCTTTAAATTGTGGCATTTTGGGAAATACGTACATTGGGAAGATTTTTGTTGAAAAACCTCCGTTGGTTTCGAACTCGATGCCCGGACACGAAACGGCATCATTTGTTAGGTACATTTCAAATCTTTCATAAATTTTAGTGCATGAAAACAGTGGCGTATCCAGCCTTTCGCCAAAGGGGGGGGAGGGCGCCTGGAACTTCGAATCCGGAGGGTTTTGGGGGACGGGTGCGAAAGCTTCCAAGTGGGGGTCCAGGAGAAGTGCCCCGGCAAGGGGTGCAGGGGACAGAGTCCCCAAAAAACTGGAGCGTTTTAACAAAATTGGGTTCTCCACAGCATGACATCTTGAGACATTAAAAGTCGCATTTCTCATTTTTTTTTTTTTTTTGAAAAATTTATGAAAATCGAGCAGAGGAAGATTCGGCGAATCACCCAAAGCACCGCCTGCAAACCGCTGCAAAATCCCACTCTTCGGGAACGTCGCGCTTTGTTAAAAACTGTTCGCATTTGAAAAGTTCTGGACGGATACGGATAATTTTGGTGTTGAAAGAGAGCCAATAGAATGCAGATTCTATTTCATGAAGAAATTTCAACATTTTCATTTGTGAAATTTCGAAAACGCTTCCGAGATTTCAAATCCCGTTTCCGAGACATTCAAAAATTCCGCCCTTTAGTTTGCAAAATGGACAGCAGCACAAAATTTTCCGTTGCAACATGGGATCGACCTGCTGCAAAGTTGTGCACCAATTTCTGGCCCATCTTTTGACACCAAAATCATCGAAATCCGTGGCCATCTGGCCCACCGTTTGTCCCTTCACAGCAGCCGGTGAATGTGACTCATTGATTTCCCGAGCGCAAACTCGCCATCTCTCTGGAAAGTCAAGGGAGAGGAATCCGTTCACCCCTGAGTGGTTCCAGTAGTGCTCTCCCTGGAAACTCTGGGGAGGCTCGGCATCATGCCCGCACGAAATGCCGCTGTTCGGGTAATGTGAACGGCGCGTTTCGCAAATCTGTCGGAAGAGCGCAAAAAAATTGAAGGCAAAATTTGATGTGATAAACCGGCTGCTGTGATGTGCTTGAAATTGTGGTCATTATGGGAAATCCATCGGAAATCCAAATTTACCAGGTGGAGGAAAGGTCTAAATATTCAAGGGGCATATCCAATTTTTCAACAAAGCCTAAAAAGTATGGGCGATTGTAACCGCCTCCTGGTCAACTTAATCATCGGGGAAATTGACATTATTCATGCATCCGTACCCAATGTTCTTTTGTCGGTCACGAGGTTGATAGGTGACTTCAATACATCTACTTGTCTAGGTTCTCCAGGAATGAACTTCAGCATGAATATTTGCTCAATCCCCCCTAGGCCGCTTGATCCGTTCATAAACCAAAAAATTTCCAAGCTGAACGATGCATTGGCCTCCTTTAGCCATAATCTTGTCAATGTCAACTTTCTGGATCTTCGTCACATCCAATCATCTGCTATCTCCGAGGATGGCTTCCACTATTCTAAAACTGGAGCTCAGAATGTAGCTGCCCAGCTTACTCGCTCCATCAATTCTTTTTTAGGTCATTAACGATTCTGCCACCTTTAGTCCAACCTAATGACCCGAATGTTGACATTGACACCATCATATGCAGCAGTGGTGCTGATGGAAATGTGCCGGAGGGATCTACTTACCGCTTCGGCGTGAGAACCTCTGGCCCATTTCCTGATGAACCACCAGTTGAAGTTAACCAGATGGGGCCTAAGTCTCCTTCTCATAGAGTGAACATTATTCGGAATAGTATTTCTCCTCCTGATAGGCTCAGTATAAAATTCACCCTTTCATTGTTACTTTTTAATTCTCGTAGCCTCCTTCCTAAGCGTTATGCATTGCGGCCCATTCTCGATTCTATCGATGCTGATTGTGTGGCTGTCACAGAGACTTGGCTCGATGAATCATGCACGGAAAATGACATTCTTCCCCAAAAATATACAGTTTTTCGTAGAGATCGCTTGAGAACTGGTGGAGGGGTGGTCCTGGGAGTGAAACATTCCCTGCAGCCCAAGCTAGTTTACAGCAGTGAAGCACTTGAATTTATTGTAGTTTCTCTTGGATTTTCTTACCCTCCCGCCTATCTTTTGCTGCTGTATAGACCTCCCAGCGAGTCCATAAACTGCTTCACTGCAATTTATTTAGAGTTCCTGGCAGCAATCACTCCATGCCTGCAGTCACATCCACTTGGTTGTAGCTCGCCGATTTTTATCATGGGTGACTTCAACCTCAATGTCCTCCCTTGTCCAGCAGACTGTGTTTATCCAGAGGGATTGCAACG
>JASGXE010006159.1:0-37092 GCA_030068105.1 Sinentomon sp. SZTP_YWyxl
GAATGAAGAACGGCTTCCTCAATATGTCTGCCGTGAATTGACAAATATATGCTGTTCACGAGTTCAAGTGAAGGAATTTCTCGTCAGTGGTTGCAACAACTCGGCAAAGAGAAAGCCTTCTTCAACATGTGCAACATTGTGTCCCAACAGCAAATTTGTTTGAGAAAGGGTGCTTGGAACACAAATTACGGACACTGCTCACAGTGTTGCGAAAAAGGTCAGGAATGGTTTCGGTCCGGAAAAAGGCAGCGATAATACAAAGAAATGTAGGACACTTCGTCCATCAAGTCGGGCACTTCATCCATTGAACAGGAGAACTTTTTCATAGTTTTCCAGCTGTGGGAACACTGGCCACTGGGGGTTCAGGCAAGTGGGAGCTGTGTTCTCTCACCCTCGGCAGGAAAGCACACTCCCACGCACTGATTGTGGATAAAATAAAATTATTCTACTTCAACTTTGAAATCCTTCCATGAACTTCCACAAGTGTCACAATTTCAAGAGAATGAAGATATGCCAATACATGAAATGCACGAGAGTTTAAAGGTTTCTCGCTCATGTATTTTGATTGTCAGACAGTTTGGGTTTGGCTTACAGTGCAATCTCGATTTTCCGGACCTGGATAATCGGGAATACCTTATTATCCGGATCACCGCTTTTCAGCTTATTTTTTTGCGAATTCCATACTACAGCACCATAACACATACTCGTATTTCTGTGATTCATTTGTTGCATATAAAGCGTATGATTTTCTCATGTATTTTATTGCATCTACTCATATAAGACGTATGGTTTTCTCATGTACAATGTAGCCCAAAAGTCTTTGGCCATAGGAAAAACGTAAATTTGCTGTTTTTTTTATCTGATTCTGTGATCTAAAACGTTTTCTAGCTCTAACCACATGTCTCTACACGACAATCGGAACAACATGTGCACATTTTGGGATGTCCAAAGCCTTTGGCCACAGTAAAAAATGTAATTTGCTGCGTTTATCATATTTTGCAAATTGTGACTTTTTAGAGACCCAACCACAGATGTCACCACTTTATTCGGCGCTAAAATTTCCGATTGAAGTCTTGACATCCGTGGTTAGTGCTAGAGAAAGTTTCAGATCACAAAATACGATAAAAATAGCAAATTTACATTTTTCCTATGGCCAAAGACTTTTGGGCCACCCTGTATATTAATGCATATGAGATCGGTTATCCAAGAAAACATGTCCACATTTGTGTCCTGTCCCCAATGTATTTCCAAATTAATTAAAGCATAAACAGACAGAAAATACCTATGGAAACTTCGATTATCCGGGCACACCCGGTTTTAAATAATCCGGAAAATTTAAATTGCACTCTTTTTAATTTCCAGAACACAATTGCAGGCACTCCTGTTTGTCAAAAATGTGGTAAGGTAAATATGTGTGAACTGGTACCTTTAAATTAAGAGAATGGCTTGCACCCAAGAAAATTGCGTCAAAAAACGATCTGTCCAATGCGTAACTTGAGTTCGGACCGTTTGTGAAATGATTATTCATGCACCACAATTCATGTGGGATGGATTTCTGCGCAGCACTGAACCATCTAAATAAATTTCAAAAAAAAAAAAACAAAAACTGAATTTTGGAACGGAGAAATTTACCAAAATATGCCAGGCTCAAATAAAATTACTGATATTCCAGGGTATTGAACTGATATTTCCACGACTTTTTGGAATTTCATTTCCCTGAGACACTCACCGACTTTATTTCCTTGACATTTTGGATGATGGTAGACATCTTCGGTTGTCGCCAACCTCTTTTTTTGTTGTCTAATTTTTCAACGATTTTGGACACATTTTTGAATCCCTTCTCTACACACCATTAACTTCCAGACCGTTCCAGGGATCACAAGATGCGCAGATTCACAGAAAATTTGTCAAACGGGTATCAGTGACTAAAGGCGGTCCCAAAAAAGGCATCTGAATATTGCCCTAAAATGTCCCCAGACCGTGCGCTCATCGTGGTCAAGGAACAGCAATTTGATAGCTTTCCGCAAATTTCGGCCTGGTGTTTTTGTGGATCACCCTGTAGTGTGAAACAAAAACAATCCTCGTTTAAAAAAAACTTAAAAAAATTGAGTGGATTGGCTGGCATTCCCGGCCGCATGTTTACATAACCGACACCAACATCAGATGGCAGGCAGGCGCCCCAAGCGAGCATTTATCCCCTGAGAGGGAGATAGGGTTTGCAACAGGGTTAGGTAGGTTCAGATAGCTTTATTGAACAATACTCAATTCGGATTTTTCTTGCGAGTATGGTGCCCCAATCGAGCATGCTTGCACAAAACGTTTGCTGCCATCTGATGTTGCGGTCGGTTGTGTAAACATGCTTCCCGGCCAGATGCAGATGCTTCGAAATTGCATCGGGCTGACGCACCCACTGCAAATAACAACGAATGATCGTTAATCTAAGCATATTTCGAGAGTTCTTTCGTGGAAGGGAGGGAGATGGATGCAGTCAGGAATAACCCTTTTTGTTATCACTCACCAACTTGCTCACACAAAAACGAGTCGAACATCACAATTATCCGCCACATGTCGACACACAAACTTCGGAGATGCTTTCTGGGCCTGACAAGGTGGAAATAAAGCAGTAGATTAAACAACACGCAATATATACGGACACCAACCAGTTGGTTGAGAACATGCAATTAGCAGTGACGGTAGGAGGTTAGGTCAGATTTTATTAGCTTTAACCCTAGAACACATTATGAGTTGTATTTTGAGACCCTAGGGTTGTATATTTTATCAAAATTATCTGCTTGTGAAGAATCATGATCTGATGCCAACAAATGTCAGTTTATCTCCCCATTTAAACTGGTCCTGAAATATGGTTACACAGCGTTACTCCTTACATCCCCTATCAAGAGGGGTTTTTCCATGCCCCCTTTCACCAAACCTGAATTGGGGGTCTTTGAGGATCCCAACATGGGTGTTTTTTCATGCCCAAGTGAAAGCTACTTGAATTTGCCTGCCTAGTCTGAATATGTGGTAATGCTGATACTTTTTCTTTCTTTTCTACTTCAAAAATATGCGAATATAATGTTTCGTTTTTAAATTATAAACAATTGATACAATTGATTATTCATGACAATCCAGCTTCATTGACATGTGAGAAGTTCATATTGATGACAAGCATTTTATGTTCTTGCTTTTGGGCTTTTCAACGTGTGGCATTTTTGATCCCATCCTAAAAATGAAGAGGAAGAGAGAGAGAAGCATTGGACAGGACGACTGTTCTTTCAAAGCCTGGGTTTTCCTTTTCGCATCAGGGGTTTCGAGTAAAGCCAAAAACAGCATTGGATAGGGAGCCCGACTGGCGACTGGATTTCCTTGTCGTGGATTTCTGATTTGGTAAACATTGACCAGGCTGAATTGATCCATAAAAGAGGGTCCGGTGACAGGGATAGAAAGGACTGAGGCAGAATTGGACTGAGATAGAATTTTTCTATGTTTTGAGGCCGATATCTTCTATTTCTCGGACTAGGTTAGAATAAATTAGGACAGGTGCAACCTGCATCCCCCCATGCCAAAACTACTTCCAAATTTTGCATCTTTGTCCACTTCTGCATCAGTCAGTCCTATCCCAGTCCCCCGATCAGTGCCCGATTTGTTGAAAGTTAACGGGGGGGGGGAACCTCAATTATTAGGGCAAAATACTCATATTTATTCGTAAAATACCTCTCATTTTGAGTTAAATATTTTTTAAAAACTGGGGGAGGGGGGTAATACCCCCGTACCCCCTGCAAATCGCGCCTTGCCCCCAATCCATAGAAGAGGTTCTACCGGCATTGTTCCGTCATGAAATCTTCAATTTCACTGGACCATCCAAGTCCACTTTTTTACAGTCCTTGTGATCCTTCTAACCCTTCACGTTTTTCCATGACTCTTGTCAGAATTTTGAGCATTTCGCTTACTTTTGATGTGTTTTCCCAACAGTTCCTGCCTGTGGGAACCTGCAGGATGGTAAAAAGGATGGGAAACTTTCCCAAAGTCAGTGGTATGGTTGATCGAATTTTCCAGAACCATTGTTATCATTTGCATGAGCCGTGAATTCTGGATTTTTTGCAGAGGGCGGCTTTGTTAGGGATCGAGGTATTTGGTCCTAACAAGTTTTTGATGCCGGTTTTACCAATGCCGGTTTTACCATCGAATTGTGCTTAAATGCAATTTTTCAATTTCGAACCTGCCACAATGGTGGGAGAGGGAAAGAATGAAACACAATGTATTGATTCCGAAGTGCATTTGTGTTACTATAATATGATTTAGATTGTTGAAGATTTCATAGAATAGACAATCCCTCGTTAATTCGAAAAAATTACTCTATCTTACATCCTCTTGGTTCAATTACGTCACACGGCATGTCGCATCACATCCTATCTAAGCGTAAAAAATAATTCCATCAATCAAGATCGATTTTAAAAGGACACAAAACATTTACAGATGGTATTGCAAGAAGAAAAAACAAAACAAAAAATTAACAAGATGGTAGATGAAATTCACTCCAACATAATACACAGACAAGATCTTACGGCCATAACTTACTATAGACATGCAAGAAATTACAAGACATTCACACACTCATAAGAAGGGGGATGATCAAAATCGAAGACGGAATGACAGACTGCAAAATAAAAATGTCTTAGTGGTCATCCTGCCGCCAAGGGTGGATACAGGGGGCGTCGCCCTCTCCCCCATCCAAGGATGACCTCCATGCCAAATGTTTATGGAAAACCTGCCATTTTGCATACAAATGTCAAATTTTGTCCAAATAGTTCCCCATTGCAACACACCCTCAGTTCAACTGAATAACCAATTCAATGGATACATTTGTGCTGTGAAACTTTCATTTCTATGCACAAAGCTTATTCCTTTTCCATTGTTGCAATGAAAGTTGCATCCGTGTGCTGAATCGGTTATTGGGTTGAACCTGAGGGTGAGTTGCAATGGGAAATACGACAGAATGTTCTCACTCAAAATTTTAGGTGGCCATTCTCAACTTGTTAGTCAGCACTGATGCTCTCGGTAGATCCCTTGCATACCCAACAGGTCATCCCTGGGGCTGGAGCAAAGTGTCCCCATGACCTTGGCCTCAAAAGCCCATGTAGAAAAAAATGAAGTTAACGCAGTTTATTTTTCACAGTTGAAAAAGGTCTCCGAAAAGGTCAACGGTCTTCATTCTGATCATCCCTCCAACACACTCGCACACGAGAAAACAATCCAAATCAAACAGAAATTCTAGATTACCTACAAAATCTCCAGACAGTAAAGTACATTTGGCTTTAGCGTGCACTTGCTATGAACCACTTACCATGCCAACTAAAAAGAGCATTGCATCAACCAATATTCAAGGAGAGATAGAAGAAAAGACATTTTTTTGAAAACCACGAACGAAAGTAATAAAAAAAAGTTCCGTGAATTGAGGCATAACTTTGCACGATGTTGAGGCTCAACACAATGCTTGTTATTTGTGTGTTTGTTATGGATCTTTACTTGCAAAGCCCTGACGCTGGTGGCAAGTCATACGAAGGGTGTTCAAGTTCCAATGAGCTTTGGGAAGTGATCGATGGATTTCAGGGCTGAAATTTGGTGGACCACCTAGACCTTCTCTAATTAGCTCCATGCCAAATGGGCAACTTTCTGCCATCTCTGGATCGGCTTCACCAGTTCTTTTTATCAGAAGCCCTCATGAGGCATCGAAAAACCATTGGGCCACTGCTGCGATCAGCTCCATGGCATTTTGAAGGTGCCCCCAATGGTTTTCTTTAGCCAAGGTTGGGAAAAGTCAGTCACATGTTGGTGCCAGTGTACAAAAAAGCATGATTGGGCTGTATTTTGATGCTGAGGTCAAGACATGCTTCAACCCCTACAAAGCAGGGGTGTTGTCTTCCGGGATAAGGGTTTCTTTCGGGGCCTTCCCTCAACTTTCACAATTCATTTCCTATCTTGCTTTCATGACCAGCATGTCAATGTCTTGGCCGTTGCTGAGTTTTCCATGTTTTAGTTAACCCCCCAGAATGATCCCCTTTGAATTCAAAAAACTGCCCCCATGCCCTCACAAGAATGTTTCGGCATAACCGTACCTTGTAGATCATGCATTCCTGAAAAGAAAATTGCCCAATGCTTTTTACATTGTGCGTATTGACTAGCTAATACGACCGTGAGTTTTCCTTAAAAAAAAGCCAGTGTAGATGAGGTTTTCTGACTCATTTAACTCCAAACAATCCAATCGTGTACAGCATCGAAAAGATACAATTGGGGTAAAATTGGCTTCATGTGCTGCACTCAATGAGCATGGGGCCCTGCTGATTGACCAAGAGAATGGGTTGCACTGAAGCATTTGAATGCAATCCGATCTGCAATGGGTGGTGCCTTGGGAGTCCTATGGGAAGAAATAAGCGAAGGGCTTGTGGAGCGACTGCACCTTATGATGGAAAAAATAGAGCAGCATGAAACAAGACATGCCCACACACAGAAGAGAACTGTGTCCTGAAGAGATAAAAAAAAAAATATTCAAATGCAGGCGACGTGGTTCGCGAAGCTAAGAGCATGGTTGCTCAATTCAACAAATATCGTAAATTATGATGAAACAAAAATCAACGGTGATTCATCATCATTCGACGTGATTACGTTCCGACAAACAACACCAAACTGGCAGTGTCTGTTCTGGGGAACCTTGTCAGGAAGGTACTTACTTCTCGCTCTTACCTGCAAATGCACACTATTTTCAGAAATCAGTCAATTGGATTTCATAAATTGCTCAGATTTTGTCTGGCACCACGATCCATTTTGCAAACATTGTCAGTAATTACCTGAATAGAGGTCATTTCCGGATCAACAGAGCAGATTCGGAGAGGACGTTTCGGTCCCTGGACTTGAGCCTCTTTCGAGTCAAACGACACAGTGTTCTCTGTCACCAGCAGCAGAGAACACTGTGTCATACGACTCGAAAAAGGCTCCAGACCAGGGGCCGAAACGTCCTCTCCGAATCTACTCTGTCGATCCGGAAATGACCTCTATTCAGGTAATTACTGATAATGTCTATTCAGTTGGAAGTAATTTCTCAGCAACATTGACGCTGATCATTCATTTGGACATTTAGGGTCACTTGCATTGCCTTTGCGGAAATTACAGTTCTGAGAAGAGCTCTCAACGGAAAAATTGCAAAACTCGATGCTCTCAATGGAAAAATAGCAAAACTAGATGCTCTCGATGTAAAATAAGCAACACTCTGCGTGAAACTCTCCCGTCGGTTCCTCAATCTACTCACTTGAGAAACGAGATGTGACACCCACGAAATTACACCTTCTGGACCAAGCCAACATGAATGGTCGAAGATTTATTTTTTGAAGATGTCGAAAGAGAACAGAGAAGAGTAAAGCACACCTATTGAAGAAAAAAATGCACACACATCAACAGCGGGGCATCGTGCAGAGGACTGACACTGCCATGACTGTTTACATCAAGTGGATTTCCACAAGGATTCTTCCGAAAGTAATTTTCTGTTGGAAAATTGGGAGTACCAAGCAGGTTGAAAACATGCAACTTGCAGAATCATTTCTATTTTTGTAACAAGAGGTCATGGCTGTGTGCAGGATACAGTGATTGCGTAATGGCTGGCTAAGAAACAGGTCTCGGAAGAAAGTCATCATGTGTCGGTGTATGGATCCGGGATCGTCACGATTCTAATAGTCTTCAATAGAAACATTCGTAATTTGGAACGCAGGTGTAAGCGTAAATATAAGTGCAGAAAAAGATCTCCCGTTGATAAAAACATCTACTTGGAAGCCATGCAGAGGTTGAATGAGGCTAAAGATGCTGCTCAATATGATTTCATAAATAGTCTATGCAAGGAAGGCATTAACGTTTAAGTCGTCTCCGGATTTTGTAACCTTATCTCGTCTATGATGCCATATGGCATCACAACTTTTCAAGTCGGTCTGCTGCTGCAGCCTCATATTCAATTTTTGAAGTGTTTGGAACAACTCCTTTGAAGGCATGTTTACTTCCGATGACACGTTTATTGCAAAGACCTGTACAAAGTCTTCATTCCAAGAATTGGAGTTGTACAACCGAATCGTAAAAAATGATGAGAGGCGGTCTCCTTTGTCGGCGTGTCAAAGAGAAGCCGACCTGTCAATCAAGGCGCGAATTGCTGATGATCCATCTTCACACTTCCGCCGACAACTTCCCAGAAATCTGATGAAAAATGTCATCAGATGCGGCCTGTCGGCGCCGTCAAAGGATTGAAAAAAAGTTTTCGAGATAAACGCACATTTATCTATTGATATTATTATTGTTTCCTACGTCGGCATTCCCTCTGTTTTGACTTTGAACTTTTCCCGCCATTTTGGCATGGTCCCTGTATCTCGGGTAGGGATTGCTAAAGTGCCAGTTTTTGAGAAACCGGCTGGAGATATCGAAAAAATAGGTTTTCGATATCTATTTTTTTTCCTTTTTTTTAACCTATTTTTTCGAATCTCCAGCGCCCGGCAGGGCTTGGAGTGACATACCCCCCAAGGCTAAATTTGGCCTAGGACACTTTTTTTCCGCCCAAATATCGATCCTTTATGATGCCAAATGGATCGTAGACAGGACCCACCATTTCGGAGCAGCAGGCGAGCAAAAAAACCCAAAATTCACCCCAGATAAGCCTGCTGTTGCATGTCAATTTGACAGGGTTACAGTTGACACTTAGCAATACAATCTGGTGGCGTTTTCGACAAGATGTCAAAGTGGGGTGTCATTCCAAAAAAAAAGACATTTTTTAACATAATGCAGAGACGAGAATCGGCATTGTTTTCGTGTGCCATATGGCATCATAGACGAGATAAAGGTTAAAAAAACTACAAAAAATATGGAGGTTTGGTTTCTGAAAAAAGGGGTAAAGGGAAAAATTCAGTTCCTGGACTGTTGGGCGAGGCAGGGACTATTGTTACACAAGATGCAGAAAAGGCAAATCTACTGAATGATCATTTTGGAACATTCTTTTCCCCCATGGCAAATGTAAAGGATGCCCAAGTCCAATTTTCAACCACCAGAAAACCTGAAACAGATCTCTGTTTCGACTCGAGCACTATAGCTAAGGGATTATAAAGATGCCCAGGTCTGGATGCTCATCTGATGGTTTATCTTTCAATTTCATAAAGTTGTTTCCTGAAACTTTTTTAAATTTCTTTATGTTGTTATGGATAAATCTATTGCTGAAGGTCGTCTGCCGTCTAGATGGAAAATGGTTTGTTGTGTCCTATTCCGAAAAAGGGGGATCCTAAACTGGTGACTTCCTATAGGCCAATTAGTTTGACCAGTTCTTGTTTAAAATTATGGAGCACATTATATTGGACTATATCAAACATGTGCTGGTCACAAATGGGGTTTTGAGCCCAGCTCAACATGGATTCCGCTCAGACTTCTCTTGTGAGACTCAGTTGGTTAATTTTTCCCAGAAAGCTTCAACAGTGTTAGACCGATCAGGGCAACTGGATGCAGTTTTTCTTGACTTTGAGAAGGCTTTTGATCAAGTCCCCCATGCTGCATTGCTTGAAAAACTCAATGGTTTAAATTTGCTATCTTCCCCTGTCATCGGATGGTTATCAGATTTTCCAGACTCGCGTTTTCAGCAAGTGTGCATAAATGGGAGTTTTTCCTCAGTACAGGCTGTTACATCCGGGGTCCCACAGGGGAGTGTTTTGGCACCAACGCTGTTCTCCATTTTCATAAATGATCTTCCAGAGGTCGCGAATGCCAGATAAATCTCTTTGCTGATGATTGTGTGATCTCAAATGAGATACGGTCCCCTGCTGACTCTTTACAACTCCAGAATGATCTGAACAAAATTTTTGATTGGTGCAAAAAGTGGGGTATGAGATTGAATGAAAATAAGTGTGTTGTTCTTTGTTTCACTACAAAAAATGCCCCCCATCCTAGTTGTTACTCTGTTAATGGTATAGCCTTGCCTGCAGTTGATAAGACAAAATACCTTGGTGTCACTTTTACAAAGACTTTGAGTTGGGAGGAACATATAAAGAATTCCACAAAAAAAGCTAATGCCGCCCTGTATTTTGCTAGGCGTACTTTTTTGTGCCAGCAAAAAGATAAAACAGAAGGTGTATTTTTCCTTGGTTCGCTCAATTTTGGAAATGCCTCAACTGTGTGGGATCCCTACTTCATAAGTCTGATAGAGGAGGTAGAGAGGGTCCAGAGGAGGGCTGCCCATTTTGTTACGGGGAGATAATCCCCACTGGATAGTGTGTCTGATATGATGCAAGAGATGGGTGGAACTCTTTGGCTTCCCGTAGGAAGGTTGCTAGATTGGCTGGTTAATCCTTGGGGCTGAAAATGTAAGCGGCTGGTCCTCCATAAAGGAGTTTTTGTTGCCACCAAGTCATTTTGGTAGACTAGACCATGATTTTAAGCTCTATTCGGCTTCTTGTCACAAAAATGTGGGGAAGTATTCTTTTGCTGTCAGGACCGTGAATGATTGGAATGCCCTTGGTTCTGAGGTTTTTGGGACAGATAGTGATATTAGTGTGGGCACCTTCAAACGAAATGTCAGATCTTGGCTGATGAAGTAACATTGCTATGCAACTGTTTATCATTGTTTTAAGTACGTGCATCTTTCTCTTCATTTGAAAATCTTCTGACTCTTTGAGCTCTTGTTCTGTAGGTTTACCGCTGCCATCAATGTTTTGTGTTGATTTGCGCCTGGACTATCGTCCTTGCAAATTAAGTTATTTGATTTGATTCTAATTCTACCATAGCATTTTACACGGAGAGCTCAACCATTGTCCGCAACAATGCAAACATTCAATAATGGACTTTTTGTTCGTTTCTCGACCAGCTACGCAGAGATTCTTAAATGAAATTATGCAGCAAAGAAATAATTTTTTTTTCTCATTGTAAAATCCCATGTAAATAGAATCGAGGGACAATCTGTATTGATTACCTATGCATATAAAATGAATTTAGAATTTTTTTTGCAAAAATTGAATTCTCCATCTGTAACCGAGGTAAGAATCTGGCACTTGTAGAAGGCCTTGTTGCAACGTGGTGCTTTTATTTCTACTGCCTGCATCAAAACAAAAAAGTTTTGGAGGCAACATTTAAATTAGAAAAAAATGCATGCATTGAGCAATGTATTTGCGTTGTCATCGGGGGGAGCCCCCAAAGAACTCTGTTGCCATGGCAACCGAAATATTTAAGGGTCAGATTTTGGAAATGGGGGTCGGAGGACATTTTGCCACTGGACCAGTTCTGAGTTTCAGTTTGTTCTGAAGAAGTCCTCTGCTTTTGTTGCACGAAGAAAATAGTTCAGCCTTCCCAATCCTTATCGGGGCAACTGGGGGATGATAAGGGTAAAATCATTTTGTGGCTCAATTCCCTTTCTTGTCGAGGAGTTGTTCCGAACAAACTAAAAACAAACAATTCAGTGATAAAATATCCTCTGACCCCCCATTTCCAAGATATGCCTACCAAAATCTTCCCTTGCCATGGCAACATAATACTTTGGGGGGCTCTATCTTGGAAACAGGGATTGGAGTACATTTTGTCACCGATTAATTTCGATTAGTATGACCATCAGGAACATTCCCTATCAATTACGCCCCACTTTTAATCATTACCCTGAATTGCCGTGGAGAGATCGTAAAACTCGCCTGGAAAGTGCGATGTCAAGAAAAACCACCCCGCAAGTTTCCCGCACCTTCTTCTTAGCATTCCATTGATTGGCTGCGAGGCTAAATTTTAACATCCTTCAAGTGCTCAAAAAAAAGGAAAGACCAGAAAGAGAGACTTCATGATGAACAAGATTACAAAATAAAACGACACAAACAACGAAAGAGCGATTTACATACCTACATTCATCGCAATTCAGTCCAGACTTGCAGACTTTTTGAGAAATTTCACCGAAAATACTGCAAAAACAAAATTAGGTACACGGTACTCCAAGACTATGTTTTCCGAATAAACATAGCACCCCACATCGAAAAAATATTGTGACGACATCGATAATCAACACCGAAAAAAAAATCGTTTTTGTACTAAAGGGGATGAGGTGTGGTAAGACTTTGGAAGCGACGTTAGCACGGCACACCATACGGAGGTGACAAGTGCTGGGACGCAGCTCAAAACGCAGAGTCAATAATCGCAGCAGAAGGTGCTTGTGGGGAGATTAAATGCCGAACGGGAAGTCGAAGAGATCAGATAGGCCCTCTTCCTCATCGAGGCTAAAGGCATAGTCGGAGTCCGACCATGTTGGTTCGAGAGGTAGAAATGGCTCCGGAATGCTGCTGGTACTACGTTCCAATCCAGTGTCATTTGCTGAAAAAAAAAGAACAAAAAAAAAAAAAACATCAAACTCACAAGAACATCGAAAAAAGAAAAAAAAAAACGATCAAAATCATAGGAACATCACCAGTACATAATCAAACAAATTTCAGTAGATGGATTTTCCTCCTCCATTCTGCCTTCAAATCGTGCTGGTGGAAAAAAGATTTGCCTAAAAATGTGCTATCTAGAAAAAATGAGGTTTGCCTTCATAATGTGCGAGCTGGAAAAATAAGGTTTGCCTTTAAAATGTGCTAGCTGGAATAATGAAGTTTGCCTAAAAAATGGCAAACCTCATTTTTCCTGCTAGCACATTTTTTAGGCAAACCTCGTTATTCCAGCCAGCACATTTTAAATGCAAACCTTGTGTTTCCAGCTAGCACATTTTAAAGGCAAACCTTATTTTTCCAGCAAACACTTTAAAATGTGCTAGCTGGAAAAATAAGGTTTGCCTTCAAGATGTGCTAGCTGGAATAATGAGGTTTGCCTAAAAAATGTGCTAGCTGGGAAAATGAGGTTTGCCTTCGAGATGTTACGTTAAAGGAATGTTTTCAAAAACAAAAGAACCCAGCCACAAAGTCAGGAGTAAACAGGATACCATGTTCACGTGGAAAAGTCTGCATTGGCCAAACCGAAAGACCCTTCCACACCAGCCTGGAAGTATGCCAGTGTTCCATCACTCAATTTCTCCTTAAGACCCAGCACTGGCATCCCATCGTCCTTCAAACAGGCCACCCACCAGACAGGACCTGAGCAAAAATTCTGGTCGAACGATGACATGACCATACAAGAATCCTGATGGAATATCTAGCTTGATCTCTGAATCACAGGACAGAGTCATTAATGCTAATGAAGGTAACTTATTCTATCAGTCATGGAAATCAATAAATTGTGTTCAACACAAAAAGCAAACCCAGCAAAAATAAATGCGACCTATTCTAAATTGTCGTCTGCTCAGTGTGAGCACGTGATGATGACATGAGGTCCTGAAAACGTTGTAGCCTAACTAGCCATTTCAGCAGAGATCAACGCCAACCACAAGGGTAAAGCACTTTTAGTGAAATTATGCAGATGCTTCTTTTAACCAAACAGTATGAGAAACCACGCAGTCGGTTAAAAATGGCAGCTGAATAATATGCCTAGATCACAGAATTGGTTTGGGATGAAAGAATACACAGGGACGATTGAGGCGAAAATTCCGGGTGCACTTGCTTCTCTCAGTTCGATTGCAGTTGCATTCCACCACTAATCATGTCGTATCTGCATTTGAAGAGCATCCCTTTTATTCACAAAACAAAATTTGTTCTGCAGCAACTAATCGTGAGCGTTGCCTTTCTTTTAAAATCCAATTTTCTAGCTTTGTTACCACAGCGTAACATCATGCATGCAACGTGTGCTAGCCAAGTGTGTGGAAAAATCGTCAAACTCAAGCTGGGCAACCGGTTTTTTCTGACTTCCCTTCTGCAGTTGTCAAAAATACACGAGGTGTGTTGGTACTGCTGCAAAATGCGTAATGCATTTCCAGTGGGGGTTTCAATTTCGGATAATTATCACTTATCAGGGTTCCCACTCAAAATCATTTTTCAAAAAATAAGGACACAAGAATAAAAAGAAAAATTAAGACCCACCCCAGAGGCGCCATTTCAGGTTCGCAGGGGTGGCAAGACAAGGTAAATGTGAGAATTGTGGACGCAAAAGCCCACATCAGGCGCACGGGGTCAGGTGCGGAGCCCCAGCGGGGTTTCAAGGGGCAGAACCCCTTGTAGGGGGTCTGGGGATGGAGTCCCCCAGAAGCTGAAGAAATTTTGTAATTTTAAGTGCTAATTGTGGCCTCAAAATTGTGTTTTTGGTCACCTCCACGGCAGCAGGGAGAGAACGGAAGCATGTGTCCACAGTCACACGTACAAGTATCAACTTTACAATAAATTGAGCCGTCCAAAACTGCAAATTGTGTCAAGATGGTTATGGAAGCGGAATGAAGGCTAGCAAAATTCAGATTAAAAGTGTGTCTTATTCTTGCAAAACAGCGGAAACAATGCAATTTAAAAAAAAAACATTGAAAACATTATGCAAAAAAAGGACAAAGTTGCCCAAACTAACTTAAAATATAGACAAATAAAGTACGAAGATGAAAATGAGTACTTATAAGGACGGATGGAAACATTGGGAAGCCTGATTATGTTGGACAAACCCCTCACTGTGATCTTCCTCACTTCACAGGTACGAGGTGCATGTAGAAAGTACATACTGTTCGTCCACTGCATGAAAATGGCAGATGCATTGCGATTGTGTTTCAGCTCAAATTGTGCACTCATCTTTCCTCTCGGCCTGTGCAAAAATGGTTAGTGGATTGTTTCTGATTTTCTTGCAGCGACAGTTTCCGTTTGGGATGTTTGTTGCACTGTCTGGAAAACCCAACTTTTTTCCATCTGAAAAACGATTTCATTGCTGACGGCCAAAGTGCTGTCCATATCAGCTTGCAGCTGGAAATTGTTTTTGATGATGATAAATTTGCAGATTTCATATAATGAAACGTCTGCACAAGTTTTGGAAGGGGTAGGCGGTCTCCAGTGGTGGATGACCATCTGCTCCAGAAAGGATGCCCCATCACTGCCACCCTCCTTGTGTGCATGACTCTCCTGATGTCAATATGTGGTTGTTTTTGCCTCATCTCAGTATTCTCGTCACACATCATGACCTGATTTTTCTAATTTGAGATGGTGTTTTATAATTCAGTGCAGTGTTGGTTGGAATCCCTCACAGCTCTACAGAGACCTCCACCTCTCATGTTCTTTCTCAAGATCGGGTGCTCAATTTGGATGACAATTTCCTCACTCGATGATGTCTTGCAGCCACTTCATTCGTGGTAATTTGGGGTTAGCATGCTCCCTTAAATTCGTACAGCCGCTTCCATAGAGTGCAGTCAGCAAGCAAATCAGCACCACAACCTGTTCAATGCGGCATTTGTTCAGCAGTGAAAGTTCCAATGATTGCTTTTTTCTTCAACTGAAAAAAATTACTCGAAAGCAGTGCTCCAAACACTGAAAAGCGAAACAGTTACTGCAAGAAAACCAGACACAATCCACGAACCATTTTTGCACAGACCCGAGAGGAAAGAAGCGAGAACAATTTGAGCTGAAAAACAATCAAAACACATCTGCCATTTTCATGAAGCAGACAAATGGTATGTACTTTTGGCATGCACATCGTAGGCTCTTGAAATTGAAAATAATAAACATACATTTCTGAATTTGTTTCGCAATGCACCAGGCGGAATGCAATGTGTGGGTGTAGGTGGATTGGATTCAGGATTGTAGATAGGAGTAACTCGCAAGCATCAGATGAGCCGATCACCGAATGCAAAGCTTATCCCAGAACGTGAAACAACCTGGCCTCAGCGCCGGCATTATTTCAAAGCCTCACCAAAATTTCAAAGCCTCACCGAAATTTCAAATCCTCATCAATTTCAAAACTCTTCCCAATTTCTTTTCACGAAAGTCCCTGAGAAATACTTCGAATTTTGGGTTCCAAATTCCAAAAGAGAAAATCAATTGCTTGCATGTCGAGCATTTGGGGTTGGATTTGTCCGATTTGGATTCTTGAGCGCATTTTACTCTGGGTAGGTGTCCATGGAGCGATACGGAGGATGTCCGGAAAGTTTTTGACATCTGGCATATGGCCGCCCCCAGGCCTCCCGCCAGGGGCTCTGCCCCTTGGAACCCGCTGGGCTCCGCCCCAGACCTCGATTGTTGGGGGCTCCACCTCCAGACCCCCCGGCTGGGCTGCACCAGATCCTACCCTTTAATCTAAGCCTCACTTGAAACGTATGTCTAGAACCGCCACTGCCTGGCTTTTTTTCTAATATGAGAAGTCATAAAGAAGTCATCTGAGTGTAACAGTCGTAACAGCAATTTCCTTTCTGCGAAACTTTGTCACGAAGCAATGTTAACCTAACTTACCACTGTCATTCTGGTCCTCAGTTTGGAGCTGGAATCCTTTTCCAACAAGCCCCAAATCATCGGACTCTGATATGAGAGCGTTTTGAAATGAACAACCGGCAGCCATCGTGCTGAGGTCAAAATTTGGCATTTCGTGGTGGGGCTGCTGCCCCTGTTGTTGACTCATCGGTGTGGCAAGCTGCGTGTCAGCATTTGGGTTTGTTTCACTGGGCTCTCCTCCTGGCTGGCCCTCTTGCTTGATGCCAGAGGCTTCACCACGGCTGTCCTCTTCAGGACATAAGAACACTTCTATCTCACTGGATGTGCTCTTCATATAGAGCTGCAATCCCTGTTGGAAAAATGAAAAAGGGAAGCAAGAGTGTTATTTAACTCCAGCATAATGCACTTCGCTATGCAGTAAGAGCAAAGAAATCGGACAATGCAGGAAGAAAAATAGGCCATGCTGCCCCTTATCCTTCAACTCAGAACTGTTTTAGAATTTGTTATCCCTTCAAAGATTTTGCAGGATTTGTTCGAATTTCACAAAAAAAATTCCCAAGTTCCGAAACATTTACTTCAATATTATCATATGTCGTCTGACGAAGCTCCACGAGGAGGGAGTAAAACATTGCGTCTTTGCATTCTCCAAACGAACAGACAAAGGCCATTAGTCTTTTTCTTGTGTTTAATATGTGTCCTGATTCATGTTCTAGAACAAAATGTTCTAAAATTGATCATTTCCCCCGAACGATCATTTTGCCTTAACCGACAAGCGAAATGCTAATGGCCTTGAGGCATAATTGTTCTTTTTGATGTCCATGATTTACATGGCGAAGGACAGAAAACACAAAAAATGCCACAAGAAAAAATGAGGATGATCTGTGCTGGTAATGTTTTGTCTGCCAAATGTTATTTTCCTAAGGGAGTGACTTCATGACAAAGGGAGTGATTTTCAGGAAACTAAAATTTTAAAACTCCTTTGGATCTTGGGGGCTCCGCCCCTTGGAACCCCGCTGGGGGTGGCGCTATACTCCGTGCCCCTGCGCTGGTGGGCGGCCGCCCCCACACCCTCTGCCCATGGTACCTACTACCTCCCAATCATTATCCCCAAATTTCTACAGTGCCGCCCCCAACCTGTCATGCAGGTACACCACTGTCGTGGGAGTTGAAAACTGCTGATGAATCGAAAATAGAATGGTTCCCGAGATCACGAGTTTTGAAATGATATGTTTCAGCCCAACTTGGTGAAATACCGGTCCCAGTCATACTTAAAACTGGAAAAATAGCACCAACCTCGCTGGGATGTGGCACTTGTAGCTGAGCTTCAGGAGGCGACTTGATGGCCATCACAGTGTGATTTTTAAAGCTGCTAATACTGCGAAGATCCTGATATGTTATGTACGCATACTTTTCATTCTCCCTTATCAATTTCATTTCTAATTCTGTTGGGAAGAAGAAATTACAAGCCATAAAGCAGGAGATAAAACAAATCCCAGAGCATAAAGTGAGGAAAAGCAAGAACAATTTTATTAACATTTCTTTTTTCGGTAACAGTTCGGAATACCTGCCGACATTGGACTGGACGAGTTATCACCGTTGCTCTGTGAATATACTTGAAGCGAACTAAACCAAACCTAACCTGACCTAACCCAACCTAACCTATCCCAACACACTTATCCCAACCTATCCTATCCCACCCAGGTACCTCGTACTCATCTTCCTATCCCGTTTTGGCGACTTGAGCGTGTGTGAAAACTCGTTCAGTTCAGCTTTTTTCAGATGTCGACAGGTATTCCGAACTGCAACCTCTTTTTCAATTTGCAGTGACACACGGATGGCATTGGCAGGTTGTGGGTTGTGACGAGGCCCTTTTGGAAAGGGCCCTTCTCAGACCTGGCGGAACAGCCCGGACTGTGAACCATTTCCAGATTTGACGAAGCTGAAATGCATCAATGTGTCATCGAAGGCCACCAATGAAATCCTCACAGAAAATCATGATAGGCATGTATTGTACCATTTGGAACAGAATCAGAGGGGTTTGGCAGTGTAAGAAGGGCTGCAGTTGAAATTGTTGCAGATTCCTGTTCCATTTAGGAAAAGGCTCACATTTTCATGCAAAACGAGAAACATCATCTCAGGATTAATCGATAAGTAAGCAAACAGGGATACTGCAGTTATTTCCAGCCTGAAGTAGGAACTAAGACGACGGGGTGCAATTTATTTCTAGCCATTGGACCATGTTTTTGCAAAAAGGAAATTAGACAAGCAGGTGTGTTTGATTCTTACCAGCAAACACTCCAAATGCAAAAAACCAACATGAACACTGTGGTTAAGCGGCACTTTAAACTGGAGCGGTGACAACCCATCCTGGTGCCAACATCAAAATTTTTTTTTGCGGCATAAACTCGAAGGTGTGACACACTCTTCCTGATGTAAGCATCAATATTGATTTTTGGGTCGAACATTTGATGACCACGAAAAAACGTGCACCATTGCCATACAGGATTGTGTCCTCTCTGATTTATTAACGCAAATTGGTGGACTGCGGCCATTTTTAATCTCCTTCACAAGTTGCACCTGCCTAGTTTTTTGGCAGGCAACACTTGGGCATTCTTTAAGATTGTGCTTCAGATATAAAAATGATAATTTGAAAGACATCGAGACTGAATCAGCTTCGCTGCTTGGACAGGAGATAAGCGGCCAAACTCCCCATTGCGCTCACCCTCTGGTCCAACTCAATAGCCAATTCAACAGACGGATACATCTTACGCAACAATGGACAAGGAACAAGTGTTGTGCACATAAATGAAATTGCAATAATTGAGTTGAACATGAGGCTTGTGGGTGAGTTGCAATGGGGAACACGGCAGAAGGACTTAACCTGATAAAGGCACATATCAATTTTATCGCTTTTTGGGAAATCGATGGGCACCTGTCATGCGATTTACGTGCCTTTGTTCCAAAACGTTTTAAAGCAAGAAAATACAGAATAAGGGCACGACGAACGTAAAGCACTTCTGTTAACCAAAATGTCAGGAAATGATGTGCCCTTGTCTACAATGCCCAAATGAAAAAAAAATAGATTTGTGCCCCGATTCAGCCATTCATTTATCTCGTTGCAAAATAAAGCCCCATTTTTGCAACTCTACCCACTGCCAGCAGAGAGTTGACCGCCGAAAATGATAATCTGAAAACAGGTATTATTGCCAAGTCGACACAATAAAATAAGGCACTTGGCAAGGATAAAAGTCAAACAAGCAACAAAATTCAAGGGGGGGGTACCCTTACGGAGAAACTTTTTTGTTTCTTATCTGATTTTGCTGAAATTTTGGGGGGTTGTTAACCATAAGAGTATGCTCAGAGCAAAATTTCAGCCTTGCATCTCTCATACGTTTTAAGCTGCAGGTAAATTAAGGTAAATTAGTAGCGGAAACAGGCAAAACCTTTTGAAGTGAGATCTCAGAAACTGTGCATGCTGGAAAGGTGAAAATTGGTGTACATATGTAAAAAGTGTCAAAATCCGGCTGATGAAGCCGGAATTTCAATTTAGGCCCTGGTTTAGTCATAATCTGCAATTTAAGTCAATGCGCGGTAAATTTTGTCGTTTTGCGAATCATTTTTCGCACAAACATGGTCGTAATTCAAAATTGGCAATGTAATATCCTCCTTTTGAAATTAAATCACCCCAGAAAAAAAAAAAAATTTTCTTGTAAGAAAATCAAAATTCCGGCTTCATCAGCCGGATTTTCAGACTTTTTTCTTTAGTACACCAATTTTCACCTTTCTGGCATGCACAGTTCCTGAGATCTCACTTCAAAAAGTTTTTTGGATTGCAAGAAAATGCAAAAGCGAGAAAACACGATTGAAGTTTTGCATAAAATAAAGTAAGATTCGCATTTCGTAATGGTTTTTCAGTGGTCATAACTTCATTGCGGCGAGTAAGATAAGGTTGAAAATTGGCATACCTATGTAAAAAAATTATTGTGTAGAATCGGCTGGCAATCTCAGAAAATTCATTTTTGCCTAGTTTGGCAGGTAATTGGGTGAAAATATTGCAAAACTGAATTCACCGCTAGGTGTAGGTACATGATTTGTAAAAGTGACCTCGGAAAATGTGATGCTGTTCAAAACTGCTTGAGACAGAGTCAAATGGTTTGAAAATTCTGAAAGAAGAAATTTCAGCCTTTGAAATGCACACAAGTGACAAAATTGTCTTTTTTTTTGGAAAAATCAACTTTTCGATAGTACCCCCCCTCAAGAACAAGTTTTCAGAGGTTTAAAATAATGAACCATATAATCCTGTGCTGGATATGTGCCATATACCTAATCCTGCTGGCAAGGATCAGTTACCACATGCAAATTGAGTTTCAGAGTCATTAATGCAGCCCACCGAACGAAAAAAAAAACTACTAACCGGCTTTTTTGATTAGTCTGTCTAGGGCATTTTCTTTGGCTTCGAGATCTTTTAATTCAGACTCTGTTGTATCAAGGCTACCCTTCCCAAGAAGATCACCCCTGTTGAAAGTAAGAAAAAAATTCGAGAATTTGGTATGAGATAGGAAGGTACTTCTGAGGTTAAAGGGTATGGTTCCATGTTCAGTAGGCAGGACAGAACCTTCTGCATCAAAATAAATAAATAAACTAAACTGTGGTTGGCTTCCATTTACCTATCTTGACAAGATAGGTAAATGCAAAGCCTAGTTTGAGATTTAGGCCAGGTATTCTAAGACAGCAAACAAAAATTTGCTGCAGTAGGAAGACAAACTCATGCAGAATATCCCGATTTTTACCGAACAACAATAATTTCTCACCTCAAGTTAGAGATCTTAGCTGGCATGTGAGATTGGTACGTAACAACAGGACCACCTCAGTCAATGTCAACCGCATCTGGCCCACAAAGGTTAGCAGTTATCCTTTACTAACCAATACCTGTTCATAATCTATTTCAAGACAAAAGTCAACCTTCCAAAAATAATTGGGGTCAACTACAAGTTGACCGGACATGCCTGGAATTTGGATTTCGTCATGATATCCCGAATTCCAAAATTTCTGAAAAATTCAAACACTACCTTCCGGAATTAATTTTGCAAAAATGCAAGAGATTAGAATTATTTTGGTTCAAAATCTATCCTTGTTGATGTGTTAGTCATCAATACTTTGGGTTCACTGCACTTTTCAGATCACAAAATCCACTTTCACACCAAAAGAACACGCAACAAATCCTGAAATTCCTTCTTCCAGATCCACCATTTCCTCAAAAAACACAAGAGAAAACGCATGGTAAACTGGCGGTGAAATCGCGTTCTGACGGAAAAAGCCGTAACTTTTGCAATCCTGAACGAAACTTCATGAAATAAAAACTTGACGGCAGCTGTATCCTTCATCGACGTTTTGCACCATCTGGAAGCGGCAGTGTCGCGTGTCGGATTTTTACAGACAGTCGGAGCTTGGTGCGGACATGCGGCACCGGATTTTTTTCGACAGTCGGAAAGAAGCGTTTGTTTTCCGTGTCGCATTTTTTCCGACAGTCTGGCTTCCGGCTTGTCCGGTTAAGTATCGTTAAATTTCAAGAGACAGTGTTCTGGGTGAAAAAGCAATTTCCTATTTGCCTGTGAAACTGATACCAGTTTCTGAGATCTTCTGGGAAATTTCATGTCATCAAACTGAAGAACTTCATTTTGAGTATTGAGGTTCCTAGTTTTTTCCTGGAAGGCTGCAAGTGCCTACCTAACCAGCCCTGGCCTGTGAAGCTTCAGCATATCCTACCTCCTACCTATGTCACAAGTAGGTACCTGGCTCAGGCACACAGCAATATAAATATCGACATCTGTGGCCATTGGTCAAAAGTGGCCTATAAAATAAAACTGAAAAATGCCAGTAATTCCGGCTTCGTCAATAATATTTTGCATAAAAATAACGCAAGGTTAGCCGTTAGGCTGACTCACTTCCATTGGATATTGTTCTTTGCCTTCTTCTCCAGCAGGCCAATTCCTTCAAGCACATTTGTGATATCGTAAATCCGTCGCTTCTGGACTTGAAGGGTTTCTGAAGCTGAATTCAGATTCACAGTGCCATCTGAGGTATTCTTCAGAAGGGAGACAAAGCGCTTGGTGAGAAGGCCAAGAGAGGTATCGTAGCGCCCGGACTTTTCGATTGGTGACCGTGATAAGGGAGTGATTCCTTGAAATAAGAAATGACAAGTGCTGAGGGAGTGGAACTGGGGCACACTGCCTACCAACAACATAGGTTGGCTAACCCCTACTGAATCTGAAGTGGAATGATCTTGTGCCTACTTCGCGGAAATTAGACCAACCAACAAAGTTCAGTTTGTCAAAGGTGTCCGCTGTACCAAAAGTTGGAGCACTCTTCCATTCAGAATAAACATCTTGGCTTTTCCACAGCTGTGAATTGTGTTGGTGTGGTGCAAAACTCACCAAACGAATTAAAATTTAGTTTGCACTGTCCGTTCCGCATGGTAGATCCCCAGAGGGCAGGCTCTCTCTGAGAGCAAAATAGTCGCCCAGGAGTTCCACGTGACACGATGTAGGTATGCCAGCCGCCAGACAATGTTTTATGCCCCATAACTGAAAAAGAATTTTGTGCATTCCTGGTTTTTCCTTTCTTGATCTGATCCTTCCTCTGCAATTTCCCCAATCAGCAGAGTGCCCACTGGCCCGTTGCTTCAAATTCATCAAGAAGAGGTAAGTACATGTATGTCCCGTACAGTTGTCAAAGGAAGTCACTCAGAGTTTCTCTTCATAAAAAGGTTTACAGAATGCTGGCAATTTCTGAATGTGAAAAGATCAATCATTTGAATCATTGTGAAAATGATAAATTTGCATGTTTAGGTAACAATGAAATGAATAAATAAATAAGAAGTTGACAAAATAACAAAACATTATTTTGTTCTCAGAAATGCAAGAATGATCCAAATGTTCCACCATCCAACAAGATAGCAAAATCAGAATGAGTGAAGCCTTCGGTGCCAAAAATCTTCGCCAAGAGATGGGATACCAAAGATTTACAACTCAATCTGCAGATTCCAATAAGTCCTTACCCTTCAACTTTGGACTTGGGCTATAAGCCTTGGCCCTCGGACTCGGACTAGTGTTGTAAGGCAGCATGTTGCAATCAAACGTGCTTTTCTTGCTCTTTGATTTGGGTGTTTTGAAGCCCTCGTCAACTTTGGTGAGGCTGATCTGGACAGGAGATGATTCCAACACGAGACGTCTTCTCACATTCTAGGTTGGCGGGTACATTATAAAATGGAAGTTTTAATTAAAAAATATGCAAGGCAATATTGATCAAAGCACAGCTTGATCTTTCCGCTCTTTGGCGTATGTCACCGAACCATTCTGCAGCCACTTCGCATCAATCTTTTGAATCGAACTCTTGAATCAAACTCTTGGCACACCAAACTGGGCCGCAAACTGTTCTTTGGCCAAAAAGAAGCAAGACTTGCATACACCTCCACAAAGAAAATCCGCTACTGTAATGTCAACACCACATTTTATGAACAAACAAAAAAAAGAAATTTGAACCACACAATTTCATGTAAAAAAGCGAAAATAGAAGGAAAAAATGCCAGGAAAACACAGGCCGCTTTTTATTGGTCCGCCCAGTCATAGCAGAAGAAGGTAATGCCCAAACAGGCAGATAGGTACCACATGATGACAAGACTGCACGAAAAATAGGCCAACATATGCAATGATTTCCAAAGTTCACCACAAAAAATCAATGGCCATATTCCCCATTGCAACTCACCATCGGGTTCAACTCAACAGCCAATTCGACAGACTGAACAGACGGATGCATCTTTCACAGCAATGGAAAAGGAATGAAATTCAGGAATAGGAAGAACTGAAATTTTTGCAACAGCACAAATCTATCCATTGAATTGGTCATTGAGTTGAACCTGCGGGTGAGTTCAGAGTTGTAATAGGAAATATGGATGCAAGTTTGGAGTGAGACTAACATCTGGTTTACTGGTCAAAGATGCAGGAGACATAATCGCAGATGATCTTATCAGCTGATGCTGTGGTGTCACACTGAAACTTTGATTCAAACCCTGTGGTAGTGGATCGTAAAGGTCTCGGTAGCAAGAATCCGAGTCGAAACTGCTCCCCTCCGAGATGACCTCTACCTCGAGCAGCTGAGGTGATCCAACCGGCGATAATGATGGGGCCTCTCGTTTAACAGCAGAAATGCTTTCAACTCGAAAAGCCGCATCATGTTGGGCCATCTCAGGAGTAACAGTCTCAGCATGCAACGGAGACTGTCAAAAGCCTTGGCCTACTTTAAAGCAATAATTGTGTCTAAAAGAGAAGTCAAAGAAAAGTAAAGTCATGACTTACAACGTAGGTAAGCGATGCATCCACATCACCAGCTGTCAATTTATGCTTGCTAGCCAGTCAAGCCCGGAATTACGAATTCTGGTTTTAAAATGCTTTTCCGCACTTTTCGGAAACACGGAGTGTCGCCCCCGACGGAATTAATGTTTTCTGCAAGGATTTTTGAAAAACGGAAAAATCGGAGATGCATGCATTTCCTGCCCAACCAAGCCAGATTTCTGCTCTGTGTCATTAAAATCGCCTATAATTTAATGTTTTCAACAAAAAAAAAACGGCCAAGATACCCACAAAACGCTTCAAACCGCATCAAAATTGAGCAAAAATGGGAAAAAACAGGTGATTTCAATGCGAGCCATTTCCAAACGGTTGCAGCAAATCACGTGAAACAAGCGTCCGCGAGATCGCGCTGCTGTCGGCTTCCAGAAAATTCGAATTTCTGCGGGTGACTGATGTTGCGTCATCGTGAAAAAAGGCGCCTTCGACAAGGGACAAAAGAACGAAAAGCGGGAAATTTGAAACGCGCGCTGAATGAAAACGGTTGGACCGATTTTGGCGGAATAAACGTCTGCTGGATCGCTGTTTTTTTCCTCTTTCCGGCTGTGAATATTTTGGAGTGGTGCTGACATAACGTAATTAAATTCAAATCCCGTGAAAATGGAATACCCATACTGACGTTCATTTACGTCGTTCGTACAATGACATTCATGTTGGTCTTGACGTTTATCTACGTCGCTCGTCCTCCTAGTTTTTTTAGCGGACGTAACTGTACGTCATTCGGGCTTGACCTGCTAGTAAACACCACAGGCATCGAAGGTAGATATTTTATGATATGTTAAGCAGAGCACAGTGCTCAGATAAAAAACCACTGTCCAACAACCAATCTTTCACAGGGAGAAGTACATACTCCGGAATAGCACTAATCCGAGGTTGCGGATAGAATTTTCTCCATTTACTTCAGAGTTCAGCAACAAAAACAATACCTGCAACCATGGATTAATGCAATTCCGAGCAGTTCTCCCCGGGTTAATGCAGTGCCTCCTATAGATAAAGCCGTCGCACGAAACCATGTGACGTCATTCATTTTTGAAATAGAAGATGGAAGAAAGGAGGAAAAGACAATGGGAGTGAACTGCGGATCTCGGTGGCCAGCCCAAAAAAGTTGTTTTTCTCTTGAACCTGGTGACGGATTTTGATGGAACTAATCACACCCGAAAGCTGAATAGTGTGCAATTTTAATGTGTATAACAATCCCGAACTTTCGCTGCTAAAATTCTGAAAAAATTTGAGGTACAAAAGTGTCGCTAGTTAAGATGTGACAAAATTCCGGGTTACTGCCTCACATTTTCAAAGATTGCGCGATTTTTTCCGTTGTTACATGGTTTATATTTATGTTTTATGGCACAAATCAACAGGCGGGAGGGGGTAAAAGAGGCTGAACATTTCGGTACTACCAGTGCTGTCTTGTGTGAACTAATGTGAATAGGATTTTTGCTGCATTTTTTTTACCAACATCCAGATGCCACAACGTTAAATATTCTTGAAAATGCAATAACCCATCATTGGCCACACCCGGGCAATGGAGTGTGTCTTGTAAAAAGGGGAAATTGGACGACTTTATGTCATCCGCTGCAGGCAGTCAAACAAAGATGTTGAACAAACCTTGCCTCACTGGGGCACTCGTCAATCACACTCACCCAGCTAGAGTTGAAAGAGGCTTCCGGGTGAGATGCTCCAGCGTTTCGGCAGGCCGGACGGACCACTTACTTTTGTGCAGATAACCTTTGCACTTGGTTCTGTAAAGATGAATGTGTTTCCATTCTGCGTGGCGCGTCTCACCCGGAAGCCTCATTCAACTCAAGAACATCTTTGTTTGACTGCCTACAAGACTCAAGTAAGGGCTTCTTTTTTCCAGACCTGAAAAAGAAAAACAAACGACAGAAATGATAAACCAATAAAGATAGACGACTTTGTGTCGTCTGTTGTAAGCAGTCAAAGAAAGATGTTGAACTAACCTTGCCTCACTGGGGCACACATCAGTCACCCTCACCCAGCTAGAGTTGAATGAGGCTTCCGGGTGTGAGACGCTCCAGCGTTTCGGCAGGCCGTACGGACTTCTTACTTTTGAATGGCTTCTTGCTATACTTTTGTATAGCATTGATATGGCACTGCAGATGAGGGTCCCAGGTAGTGGTAGAATACTCCAGAAGAGCGCGGACAGTTGAGAAATAGAGTATCGTTTTGACTCTTGGAGAAGCATGGGAATAATGCCTGATGAGGAACTTCAGTTGATCTGATGCTCGCTTGACAATTTGTGCAATATGAGAACCCCAGTTAAGAGTCGAATTGAAAAGTACACCAAGATATTTAATATTATCTGGACGTGAAAGGATTGTTGAGCCGATATGATAGTCAAATATTATTGGATGTGCGGATGTGGTAAAGGACATTACAGAGGTCTTAGCAGCATTGACACTCATGGAATTTGCTGCACACCAATTAGAAATGCTGTTGAGTTCATGCTGGAGGTCCGCGGAGTCATTTGGGGATTTTATGATCCTATAAAGTACAATGTCGTCGGCGAACAATCTAACATTACAAGTGATATTTGCTGGCAGGTCATTCATATAGATAAGAAAGAGAAGCGGGCCACAGACTGATCCCTGTGGTTTGCCACTCATCAATGGTTGGGATTCAGATAATGCATTGCAGACTGGAACTTGAAAATTTCTGTCAGAGATGATGTTGGAGAGCCACATGAATAAGTTTTCAGGTATCTGTAGATGAGCAAGCTAAGATAAAAGGGTTGGGATGGCCACTTTGTCAAAAGCCTTCACCAAATCAATGAAAATAACATCGATTTGTGAGGACTTACCTACCTAGTGCAGTGGAAATGTCATTTACAAATCCAGTCAACTGAGATTCGCAGGAAAACTTGGCACGGAAACCATGTTGGTGGGGAGAGAAAAATTTTTTTGCTTTCGAGAAGTTTATAAAGATGCCCTGCTACAATTTTCTCCATAAGTTTGGCTGACGAACTTATCAGGCTAATAGGTCGGAAGCAGTTTGTAGAGAGTGGCAGGCCACCTTTTGGCAGGGGCCTAACGATACTCAACTTCCAGTCTGAGGGGATGACATTGTGGACAAGGGACAGGGAGAAGAGCACAAAAAGAAACTTCTTGAGAATTGTTGTCCTGTGTTGTGAAATCTTTTTGTGAAACTTTCTTGCCACTGACAAATTATTATTTTTTCAAAAATGTCTGTCAAATTGCCACATTTAGGTATAAAAATAAAAATGAGAAACCACAGAAAAAAAAAGAATGTCGCAGTGGTTCTTCAGAAATGCCATAGGAATGGAATCATTGGCAAGGAATGTCGAGTTATTGGATGATTTGATGGATCTCTCTACAGTTTATATGGAAATTTTTTAATTTACAGTTTACAATTTAAAAAAAATTATTTTACAGTTTCGGGCCTAACCAAGACAGTTGTCCCCACTCTGTAATCATGCAGAGCAGGTGAACGGGATGATGAAAAGGACATAACAGATGTTTTTGAGGCGTTTATACCCATGGAGTTTGTATCACACCAGTTTGCAACAGAATCAAGATCTAGCTGCAAAGCTGCTGCCTCATCTGTGGAAGACACTGGTCTGTAAACAACGATGTCATCCGCAAAGAGTCTGATACCAGACGATATTGCAGATGTCATGTCGTTAATGTAAATTAAGAAGAGCAAGGGGCCACACACTGACCCCTGTGGGATACCACTTGTAACGGGGAAAACATCGGATGTTCTCCCGTTTACAAGAAGTTGAAAATACCTATCGGTAATGAAGTTAGAGAGCCACAAGAACAAATTTTCAGGGATATTTTAAGACCAGCCAGTTTATTTCGTAGGATGGGGATACTGACCCTGTCAAAAGCCTTAACGAGGTCGATAAACACAGCATCAATTTGGACAGAGGTTCCAATGGCAACAGAGAGTTCATGAACAAAACCAGTAAGTTGGGTTTCGCAGGAAAATTTTGATCTAAAGCCATGCTGGCCATGGAAAAAGAACTTCTGTCTCTCAAGAAGGCGATACAGATAGCCCGCAACAACTTTCGCCATCAACTTGGCAGAGGAGCTAATCAAACTAATTGGTCGAAAACTGTGAACGGACAGGGTTGTGCCACCTTTTGGGAGGGGCTTAACAACACTGAGCTTCCAGTCTGGGGGTATATAATTTAAGGCTAATGACAAAGAAAACAAGACCAGCAAAAATTTTGATAAGACATCACTATGGTTCTTCAAAAGCACCATAGTTGATTGGAGGCCTTTCTCACAATATTTTGGATGTGATGGACCCAACTCAACTTGGGATTGAAAAGAAGGCCTAAGTATTTAATTGTTTCAGGCCTTGTCAACAATGTAGGACCAATCTTGTACTCCCTAAGGACGGGCGAGCATGAGGAAGAAAAAGACATGACGGAAGTTTTAGAAACATTGATCTCCATGCAATTTGCAGCACACCATCTGGCAATTACATCGAGATCAGACTGAAGAGCCATAGCAGCCTCAATGGATGTCATGGCTCGATAAATAACTATATCATCCGCAAATAGCCTTATCCTGGAGGGCACCATTTCAGTTAGGTCATTGATATAGATTAAAAATAGCAATGGCCCACAGACAGAGCCCTGTGGGATTCCACTTGTTACTGGGTAAGCTGGGGAAAGATCATCACTGACAAGCACCTGGAAATGCCTGTCACTGATGAAATTTGAAATCCACAAAAACAAATTTTCTGGAATATTTAACCTTGTCAGTTTTCTGATCAGGATAGGTATAGAGACCCTATCGAAGGCCTTAACCAGGTCAATAAAAATAGCATCGACCTGCAAGGACTTACCCAGTTCAACCGAGATATCGTGAACAAAGCTGGTGAGTTGGGTTTCGCAAGAGAATTTGGAACGAAAACCATGTTGCCCATGGAAGAAAAAGTTCTGGCTTTCAAGAAGACGATATAAATAACCAGCGACAATTTTTTCCATTAATTTAGCAGATGCACTTATCAGACTGATAGGTCGAAAACTATCAATGGACAACATCATACCATTTTTTGGTAGGGGCTTTACAATACTGTGCTTCCAGTCTGATGGAATGCAATTGGTTGCCAGTGAGACAGAGAATAAAACCAGAAGAAACTTCTCCAAGATATCACCATGGTTCTTGATGAATATCATAGGGACACAATCAATTAAATCAAACATGGAGTTCTTACAAGATTTAATTGTGTTGTGCAAAAAAGTCTCTGTTAGCACATCAGCATCCCTCAAAAAATTATTCCGAGGTGGATCGCTAACTGAGCCAACTGACGAGGACACACTCATGTGCTCCTTTACCTTCAGGGCAAAGGACACAGATAAATTATTGCCCATGTCGTCACATTTAGCAATGACCACAGGAGTTACAGAGGTTTTGCTGTGATGAAATCTCCAGATCTGCTTTGTTGAGATGACATCATTCACTGCTAAACCACTTATAAATCTTCTTTCCATTGCGTGCAGCTCACAATAATACGCTCTCAGTGCATAAACATATTTATGAAGACGACATGGATAGTGTTCGTAAATTCCCGGGAATTTATTTTCGAGGGAATATTCCTTTTTCGGGAATTTTGGGAACAAACGAAAATTCCCGGGAATTTTGGGAATATTCCCGGGAATATTCCCTCATTGGGAATTTTGGGAATATTCCCGGGAATTTTTGGATCATTCCCAGGAATTTTGGGAATATTCCTGGGAAAATTCAAATTTTGAAAATATCACTCGGAATTTTTGGAATATTCCCATGTAGGAACTTTATGATTTTCCTGTGGGAACTTCAATTTTTTCAAACTCAAGTTGGCCTAGTTTGTGGTTGTTGGAACAGGATTATCACATTTTGCCAGTTACCATATGAGTCATTTCACCATCATCGCCAGACCAGATACAGGCTGGCGTGAAAATGCAAAATGCACGAAAGCAGCAAAATGCTGATAATTAATATGGTAAAAGTCAGCCGGGTAT
The DNA here is from genome assembly GCA_030068105.1 of Sinentomon sp. SZTP_YWyxl. Taxonomy (NCBI): domain Eukaryota; kingdom Metazoa; phylum Arthropoda; class Protura; order Sinentomata; family Sinentomidae; genus Sinentomon; species Sinentomon sp. SZTP_YWyxl. The sequence continues at coordinate 30,693 of JASGXE010006159.1, forward strand.
ATCATTTTGGGTAATCAATTATGATGCGAAAGGGCGAATCTGTGGCGGCGTATTTTCAGAGTAAATTTTGGGGGATATTCAAACCCGGTTATTCCTGACCTGTTTGCGAATGGCTTTTTAAAATTCCTATTTTCCTTTCTTTCGAACAAATTTTCTATTCGAAAAATCATACTTCACATTTAGGTAGGTGCCTACTCAGCAGAGTTCGTTCAACAGTCGGCAGTTTTGCTCTTTTGAAATCACCGTGTGGGGCTGCTCCCGACTCAGAAGCTTCTTGGTAAAAATTTATAAACATCTGGTCCTTCTTGACGAGCATGATGGCATGATCAAGAGTTCGCGACTGAAGGCTCATGTCTGGTTTTGGTGGCTTTTACTGACGAAATCTTGTGTTGAAATTGCCTGCCGACTGCTCGCGTTGGAACTGCGTGGGCGGACTGGGTCTAACCTGCACACCAAAAAATACAAAGGGAAGTTGTAGGTACCAACACGCTTTGGGCCAACAAAAAGAATTTATTCCAATTTTTCATTTTTTTTTCAAAGTGTGCCGACTGGCAGGACTTACCCCTTATTCTCCGACTTCCACCCGATGCAGAACCTCTCTCTCTTCAGGTGGACCTTCAGAAATAAACCAATTTCCACAAATCGAGCTTGACCAATCAGTAGTCCTTTAACATATAGGGCCAAACCTAACCTGCCCTTCTCCACCAATAGTTCTCTATCAGACAACCTAATTTTAATTAACAATCAAGAAATAAAAAACAATCAATTAGGTATGTGTAAAATCACAATGGGTAATTCAGATTTTTTTTTTTTCTACATTTTTTATTCCTCAATGTTTTATTGGTGTTGTTTTATCATCATTTTCAAGTAATTTTCCAAATATTATTACAAAAATATTGATCAGTGAACATTTCCAATTCCATTTTGACATTCACAAGCATAAAAATTCACATTTTATTTTTCCAAGGAAAAGCAACTCCACACAAAAATGATAACGTACAAAGAACCAAACTTACGGTTGCACATAGCCCAAGCAGCAGCCACCCATAATGATCAGTTGGTGAAATTGAGCCAGCAAGCAGCAAAGCACACAAGAGTGCATAGAAAGCACCACGGAAACAGCAAGTAATATCAAAAATGCATAACCATGTTGGTAATTTCAGTCCCTAGGTAAAATCATGGGTAAGTGTTGCAAAAGCAGCACAACCACAAGTTTGGAAGAAGAAAAAGAGAGAAATATTAGCAATCACAAGTCTTATACATACTACGAGTATACTTGGCAGGTAAGGCATATCAATTCCATTTTAGAATTGACATACCTACTACACCTAACAACACCTAGGCTGACATACTGGGAACAGAGCAAGCCCTGCTTTGTTCCCCCGATCATAACAGCTTTCGCCGGATAGTGATCGGGGTGAAACGTAATTTTTCTGATTTATTTTAACAACTATATCAGAAAATTGTCTGGCCTGGATTAACAATGTTTTGCTTTTTGGGGAAGCAGGCCACATTAGAGATAAAGTGTTATGTTAACAGTTCCTTGGCAATTGTCGGTGACATCTCCCCAAAAAAACACTTTATCTGCCTCTTAAATATGTTTGGCCTACTGATTACACGAATGTGCAGTGGCAAAGAGTTCCATATCTTTATTGCACGAGCGTTATAGGATTTTTTGCCATGTCTATTGGAATATCTAATTCCCTCAATGGTCGGGTTAACTTTGGCCCTTGTAGTTGCCCCATCATGACGTACTTTGTTGATGTCTATATTCAAAATGGTAGAATATTGGTAGAATAGGCTGTGCGTTACTAAACAAGTTGAATAACACATTTGATTGTACAAAGGTAAAATTTTTAGGAATTGAAACAGGGGACCAGCATGAGTACGCCGATCACAACCTAATATGATCCGAACTATGGATTTCTGTTTTAAGTAAATCTTATTTAACAATGCAAAAGTAGCTGACTCCCAAGACTCAATCCCATACACTATTCTAGAATGAACCATAGCAAAATAAAGTGTGCGGAGGTGATGTACAGGCAAAATAGGTTTCAATTTAACAAAGACAAAAATCAAGGCGCTTAACTTCTTTAGTAATTTGCTAAGATAGACATCCCAACGAAGTTTATCATCAAAAATGATCCCAAGGAACTTATACGAATCCACACATCTCAGGATGTTATTGTCCACTACTAGGTATTGGGTGTCATGAACTATGTCAATTTGCCCAGAGAATATTGCAAAATTTGTTTTGGTCAAATTTAATACAAGCTTGTGGGAACAGATCCATTTCAATACCAAGGTTAGGTCGGCATGTGCCTGATGCTTCAATGTCTCAATATCACTATTTTTGTTGAGGATGACTAAGTCATCAGCAAAGGCATACAAAGTCCCATTTAGCGGAATTGAAAGGACATCATTAATATAAATTAGGAATAAGAGTGGTCCCAGGACTGACCCTTGGGGAACCCCTTTTTTAATTTCCTTCACTGTTGATCTCTCATCCCCAATTTGTACATGTTGATGTCGGCCAGTCAAGAAAGAAGCTAAAATCTCCATGCATTTTCCTCTCAAACCAATGGCCCCAAGCTTCGCCAGTAAAATGCCATGATCAACCAGGTCAAAGGCCTTAGAAAGGTCTAATGACAGAGCACATACAAGCTCACCACGATCAAAAGCCCTGGATATGTAGGCAGTCTTCTGTAGCATCAGGAGATTTGTACCACGACCCTGACGGAATCCAAACTGATTACTACTGAGGACCGAATGCACATCCAGGAACTTCAAAATGCGTGAATAAAGTGCTTTTTCTACAACCTTACTGAGAGTTGGCACAATAGCAATTGGGCGATAATTGGTGATATCATCGCGCTTACCACCTTTATAAATAGGTATAATTTTTGTCAATTTTAATGTACATGGAAAAGAACCAGTTGAAAAAACACAATTAACTAGATGCACAAGAACATCACAGACATTTTTCAATGACATTTTCGGTGTGACTAAAACGTGAACCTGCTTGTCTGCTTGTCTTGCTGTCCTGCTGGAAACTGCTTGCTCTGGTAATGGTCAAAGGGTTCGTTTATGGCTAGATTAGGTTATCCTAACCTAAATAACCTCACCTAACCTAACCTGACCTAACCTAGTCATTCCAGAGGACAAGCCAAGACAAGCAGGTTCAGCGTTTAGTCACTTCCGACATTTTCAAAATAATGGATGTAACCCCATCATAATGACAAGCTGTGCTACTTTTCAAATTGGACACAACGGCACTGATCTCAGATTTATTAGTCGGACTTAGATATATCGAACTGCCGATATAAGTCTGCACAGGAGGAGTTTCAGCTCCCCTATTCTGCACCAGTGATGAACCCACATTGATAAAATACTCATTGAAGGAGTCTGCCATGCTTGACCCAATTGTGACTTGTTGGGCAGAACCTTCAGTGTCCAACGTTCTAACAATACAAGGCAATGGACAATGCACGGGATGGTTACCTAGTGCTGCATTAAGTAACTTCCATGTTTTCTTACTATCTCCACTGACCCTTCCCAAATTTTCCCTGAAGTGCACGGATTTACAATGTTTAATTTTTGAATTTAACAAGCTTTTTATTCTCAGATATTTATCACGGATAAAGTGGGCATTGGGGTATCTCTTGGATAGCACATATAATCTATCCTTCCGCCGGATTTCGTGAAGGATCTCAACATTCATCCATGGTTGTTTGCTGATTCTATATCGATTACGAGCACAATATTGAGTTTTACAAGAATCAAGGACAGATGACAATTTATGATTAACAAACTGAGAAATATCATCAGGATTTGACATATCAAAAGCTTCATGAAAGGACATTTCTGAAGCAAGTATCCTAAACTTCTCGAAATCTATCCTATCTTGCAAGCGAAAGGAGGGTTGAGCTCCTGTTAATTGAGAAGCAGTGTCAAAAAAAGACAAGAAAATCCCTTTGTGAAAGACAAGAAAATCCCAATTCTTCCATGCTGATTATGTTCACCAAACTTGAAGAATCCAAATTGTCCAGCCCCATCTTCACTGGCCCATTTCTCCAGGAATCTTCACATCCCCCCATTTTGGCCGGGCCCCAAATTTCATTTACATATTCCTGCAATGCCGCCAACATAGTCATCTGTACTCCCTCACAGTCTTCAACCCTTCTCTGGTCTTGACCATTGCCCTCCACAAGACCTCTCCACCGCTGTATACATGCCCAAATTCGTCTTCCTCCAGACCGTCCTTCAATTTTTAGCTCCCGTTCACGTTCGGCCAAGCGTTCACGTATTTTTTTCCTTTTTAACACTTTCACTCTTTCTCTACACGCGTCCAGATTTGCCCGCCGCAAGCCATTCTCTGCACGTCGACATTCCCTGCTGGCTCTTTGCCTCTCCCTAACCGCTTCCCTAATTTCATCATCCCACCAATCCCTGTCTCTCCAGCCTGCATCTACCGAGTGTTCAGTTCCGGCTGCCATTTTCTGAGGAATTTGATTTGCCCAAACATCCACCATCTGTTCATGACCATCCACCTCATCATTCTCTTCGAAAACAGCTTCTACCTTCTCAGCCCACCTTATTGCCTCTAAAAACCCGCACGATCGCATCGGCGGCTGAAGAAGGATTGAACCCACAACCTTCGGATTTGGAGTCAGACCAGCGAACCAACTGAGCCACTGTGACACCCTTTTCGAACCGAATGAGTCGGCGGCTCGGAAAGGAATGGCTCGGAAAGAAAGGTGTCCGGTTTTCAGTGCTGATGTGTCCGGTTTTCAGAAACCACCGTCTGCTTGCACCGAATTGTCGCGCGAAAAAAGCTCACTCCACTTCCGCTTCGGCTCCACTTCCGTTTCCGCTCCACTTCCGCTTCCGCTCCGCTCCACTTCCGCTCCACTTCCGCTGACAAGACAAGACGAAAAATTTTCTTTCGACTAAAAAGACAAAACAATTGAAGAAAAACATCTTTCACTCACTCACAAAACCCCAGCGCAACACAAAATTACATAGGCCTACCTACATTTGATTTGCATCAATGCCTCAATGGCACAGCCTCAATGGCATCAATATGACAAAAATGTCATATTGATGCCATTGAGGCTGTGCAAAGAAGGGCAGCTAGGTTCGTAACAGGAAATTTTGCTTTTGATGCAAGTGTGACAAGCATGTTAACGGATTTGGGCTGGGATTCCCTCAACAAAAGACGGTTACTACATGGACTGTCTGCATTCAGGAATTGCATTATCAACAAAGGTGGCTGGGGGGATGGGCCCTGGATCTTCACTCGGAATGACCATAATACAAGAGCTAGCAAGGCAATTTCCTTTGTGCCAACTATACTCTCCAAAAATGTAGACAGGTATTCCTTTTTTAATCGCAACATTTTTCTGTGGAACAAACTTGCACTGCCAGCCGAAATCCTGCAGTCACCTGAAAAGCGATTCACTGATGTCATTTCTTCAAAACTAGATGTTTAGATAGTTAGTCTTCATGGCAAAATTACTAATTTCTTCCCCCCATTTCTTTCTCTCCTTTTTTTTTTCTTTGGCATGCTAATTTCTGCATAGGGTCTACTTACTGAATCGTGTGGCCTTGTCACTTCTCGACTGAAATAAAACTAAATTGGCCACAATTCATATCTGCAACCTGCACCAATTTGAACTGCTCACCTCTTTTACAATGGACTCTTGATGACATCTGCAATCTGCATCTGACCATTTATGCAAGGTATGACCTGTGCTTTTTGACTTTTATTTTCTTTTTAACATTGTATGAAAAATGAACATTGCCACTAACAAATAATTGCCCATTGGCAATTTGTCTGCATCGCCAGATTTTGATCCTCCACCTTATTTGGAAACCGATGCGCTGTCCCCTTTTGAGCAATGTCCATTTTATAACGTCTTGACGTGGTGCCTGGTGCACTGATCTGTTGCTCATTTGCGTCGGTCCATTGGCGTTGGATTTTACCTTCTGACTCCGGACTCTTTGTCCTTCGAACTCATCGGCGGGGGGACCCTGTCCCCAGTTTTAATTTAATTTAATTTACATTATAGAAATACCTAACCACTATCTTGTCCAACTCAAACTTGAACCACACAGCAAAACATCAAAAAATGCAAACGAGACTGCTCCTTCACAAACATGTGCAAAGTTCCTGTTGCCCTGGAATCTAAGATAATTTTAAGTCAGGCCTACCTACCTACCTAAAGACAAAAATGAATGAAAGCGAAATAGAAAAAGACTCAGGACCCAAGTAAGGTTTACGGCTTCTTTTCGCCAGACCTTAAGAAGAAGAAACAACCGACAGAAATGATAAAAACAAAACAAAAAGAAACAACTTCCCTTCTACCAAATCAGTCCATTCCAAACATGCCTCCCCCTG
>JASGXE010006160.1:0-23721 GCA_030068105.1 Sinentomon sp. SZTP_YWyxl
TCATTCTTCCAGTGTGGACAGAACTGCCCGAAGCCACGAATGTGTGTGCAGAACTCTTGATATGCTCATGCAAGACTTGTACCAAAAAGGAAAGTGCAAATGCTACAAGGCAGCAATGAAGTGTTCAGTACTTTGTACATGTGTTGATTGTAAAAAAAAACCAGGCACAGCATTGATCAAAACAACGGCCAAGGATTGAGGTTGGAACATGGCAGTTTTAGTTTTACAGGGTAGCCCAAAAGTCTTCGGCCATATAAGCAATTGTTTTTATCTAATATTTTAGTGTTCTGAAACCTTTACCAGCTATCACCACAGGTGTCAGCAGCACTAAAATCGAACCTCTTGAGGAAAATCCATGGAAGCCTAAAAGTCTTTTGCCATAGCACAACACAAAATGTGCCATTTTCATCATGTTTTGTGACATGAAACTTTTTTTCTTTTCTGGCTCTAACTTCGGATGTAACCACTTTAATCACAACTACATGAGCATTGTGATTCACATGTTATTCCGATTCATATGTTAACATCCACGGTTGAGCTGGAACATCTTTCGGTTCACACATTATGACAAAAGCATCAATTTTTTTTCTGGCGTGGCCAAAAATCTTAGCCAACACACTCTGTGGGTAGGTGCAGACCTGGCTCATGCGGCTGGGGCAGTGACATCTGGAGCAGATACGGACAAGACCTTTCTAAAAAAAAGTACAAAACGAAGAAAAAACAAGGCCGAAATAGGATCTGAGTGACTTTCGTGTTACACCCTGCATTTTCGGAACAAGATGAAAATCTGGAGGGGGTTCCACATCTAAAAGTGACAACCTTAATGTTAGTGATATCCTCCCACGAGATGAGCTTTTCACAAAGTGCACGATTCAATCATTATCTGCTCTTCTAAAAAAGGTTGAGTTGCAATCGATAGATAGCGACATAGAAGAATATCAAAATGGCATGAATAAAAAGCAACAATGGAAAATGTTTGGGAAACTGACAGTTGCCGTGGAAGCCAAAAGGATAAAAAAAAATTTACAGGCCATTTCAATTCAAGTTGGCTGCCATATGCATCAGGAGTGATGCACATGGCATTTGCCGCATGTGCCGTGTGTATCAAAATGATGCACAGGCCCTTACTTTTTAAATGGCTGCAGTTCGCATCTGGCACAGCCCAATGCATTCAAACTTTACTGAGTGGCACCTCACACCAGACCCTGCTTTCACAGCACTTTGGTGTGCATCACTGGTGATGCACATGGCACCTGGGGCATGGTGTGTTGGGGCATGGTGCGTATCAAAATGATACACACCTTAAAAAGGGTGCCAAACGTCACTAAATGGCATCAGAAACCCAAACAAGGTGAAACCACCCACCAAAACAGCATGGTTTTACTGCGGACGCTATGCGGCACGCTGGCGATGCTGCTATTTTTACACCCGGCAGCCAACTTGTTAAGGGGGAGGCCCACCCAAAATTCCAAAATCAGCAATTCTCAACCGATTGAGCTAATTTTTGGTACAAATGTGGGGGGTCACAAAATGATGTCCATGCAAAATTTCAGCCTCCTGTGTCATCTGGTTCTCATATTGCAGCCTTTTTTGTTTCTCTAGACTGAAACTTTGCAGCGGTGCCCAGATTATTGAGGTTCAAATTTGATGAAAATTCAAGTGAAAGAGTCAGAATTTCACAATTTTGACTCCAAATGACAGGTGTTCTGGAAATAAAAACATGATCGGGAAATGGTGAAAATGCAGTGTTCGAATTTGGATCACATCTTGAAATTTGGTCTTGTGAAGCCATTTCTCAACAAATTTCACTCATTTCTGGACCGAAATGCAGAAAACATCACAGTATCAGGAGAACAGCATTTGAGAGCATGAGAAAAAAATTTTTTTTTCACCTTTTCATGGTGGGCCCCCAATTTATGGTGATTGACAGCACACTCAAATGAAAACGAGGAAAACTTATCAGACTTCCCCTTCCTCCGGTCCATCATAAAGGTGAGCAAGTGTCATTTGAGCCACTCCTTTCTGGAAGGCATTCAAATTTTCAAAATCATTTTCTTCTTGTCATACAAAATATCAGCTTCCGATCTGCAGAATATTTATACTCTCAGAAATGCTCACACAGAAACACATCCAAGCCCTGCCTGAAAAATTCTGGAGGCAACAGCAAAATGGGAAAAACACGACCAGCCTATGCGAACAGAAATTCCGTCACTACTAGGTATACATATGATTCCAAACTGGTCTTTCAACATAGTACATTCGAATTTATCAAACAATGTAAAAAACAAAATCGTTATGCAGTTTTTGTAGCAAGAATAACAATATCTTCGAAAATGTATCACTCGTTATGCTGCTTTTGTAGCACGGGTAACAATATCACATTCAAAAATGCATCACTTTTCTTTGGATGCTGGCGATATCGTCACATCCTTAGCTTGGGCTTGGTTTCGGATTATCACAAGCGGTAAGGTCAGAAGTAAACCAGCTGTAATGTAGCAGCTGGTTGGACCAAATGTCCAAAAGCCTGAAATAAACAAGAGCCAAATTGACAAAAAAGGGGAACTGCCGTCAACTCAACCATTGTAATTGCAAAGAATTCTGAAGACAGAAATCGCAAAATCACAGAACATAAATACCTACAAGACCAACCAGATAATAAGCAGCGTTTGATTGCATTTTATAAAATCCCATTTTCAAAAATTTCGGAAAATGCAGCAGACCTGTTGGTGTCTGTTGCATTCATGGGTCAACACAATCAGCTCCCACCAACAGGTGTTATCCATTAATTATGAGATATAATTTTGCAAATCAGGAATTAGATTTCCAACATACTCATGTGGACAGCTTTTAAAAGCAAAATGTGAGAACTGCGGGGCTTCAATTCTAAGCTGGAACTCCAATGATTTGTGTCGCTTTTAAAATAAACACTGAAAACTGCCTGCAAGAATTTGCAATGTCAACTTGTGAAAGTTTTTTTTATTTAAACCAGCCGAAGCTGCGGGGAAGGAAACCCAGTCCTTTTGGACGAGACAAAAACCCCTTCTTGCAGCCCCAGATAGAAACTACAGGTGCAAAGTAACGAATTTGGAAGAGAGTCTTCAAGGACTCTCTTACCGAATTCTGAGCGAGAAGATCTGCCACCAAGCCTCTCGTCTGCTGCCACAAGACTTGTTACGTAAAAGTGACTTTTACTAACTAGATTAAGTTAAAATTAACTTTTCTTAACAAGACAGTCACACAACGGATGCAGAAAAATGCAAATCCAAAACAACAAACTTAAAGCCCTGATGACATACCGAACGATGCAATGATTGGTCCCATTGCCCTGGCTAGAGAACCAAGGGAGCGAAATATGCCCATGACACAACCCTTCTGATCATCAGGAGAAAGATTCGACACAACAACCGTCAAAGAAGGAACCACAGTTGCGGAAGCTAAAAACAAAAACAGAAAATAGAACTAAACACCAAATAGAACATGATTGTTGCTCAAGGGAAACTAGATTTGTTTAAGGGGGGTAGGGGGTCCAAAAACCAACTTCGTCAAATATTATCCGATTGTGTTCAAATTTTGTACACATATTCCCCATGATAACAGCAATTTCTGTACAAAATTTCAGACCAATATCTCAATTGGTTCCTGAGTTATTAGCAAAAACGTTGTCGTTGACCACGCGAACTTTTCACACGAGCCCAGGGAAAAGGGAAAAGAAATTTTTACTTCTGTTTTCACCAAGAGGTGACCAATGGATGCAGAAACTGACTGACGTTACGAGATTTTTGGATTTGGAGTCCCTTATGCAAAAATTGAGGTCAAAGAAACACTGTGTAAGCAGTTTGTCTCCTTATAAAAAGAGAAACGTCCTGGAAAAGGCATTTGGAGGCCAAAAATCGAAATTCCGGCAACGTCAGTCAGTTTGGAACATGTTTTTATATAAATGTTCAAAATTTCAGCATTCTGCCACCATTGGCTACAAAGTTACGCCTTACGGAAGTTGATTTTTTGCTTCAAAACACAAAGCGCTAAAACATTGCATTTTACTTTTAAGTCACAATTGTTCGGATGCTGCTGATGATCGCCGAATTGCGATGACGCGGTTCTCATCAAAATGCAATATCTTTAAAACTAGAGCAGATAGGAAAAAAAGTACAAACACCACTGGAATCAGCACACTTCAGGCTACAATTAAAATAAAAATAAAAAAATGAAAAAATTAGCATTTTGGACCCCCTACCCCCCTTAAATGAATGGACACTGTATTGTCATGGCAGGCTGAAAAAAATCTTCAGAATGCATGTTCAGGAATGCAAAATATCTGTCTCTTGGATCAACCATCACACTCTTGTTTGCAGAATTTCGGTGGCAGATCGGCAAAAAATAGCCAGTTCCAATTTTAATCACAAATTGGATTTCATTACAAATAATTACTGGTTGTCAAAATACGAGGGCTGGTTAAGTTCTGCTTGCACTTGGCTAGTTAATGTTTTGCAATTTCATTGAAACTTGTTGCATTTTGATGCCTGTTGTGTTTTAGCCTTCCCCTTCAAAGCACTTTGCATTTCTAAAAGGGGTGCGTTTTCTGTAGTAATTTTTCTGCTGCAGTTCCACGGTCAGAAAAATGTCAATTCTGCAAAACAATGCTCAGGGAAGCACCAGCCAAGAGACTGTTCAGGCTTCGAATGACAGCAATTTTGTAATTCTGCAGCATCCTCCCAATTGTCTTCAACTGGGACCTTTGGAATGATGCCCCTTTTCCTTCCCTGAAGTGGTAACTCCAGGGAAGGAAGTTTTCAAGTGATTCAGGAGCTGAAAAAAGCAGTGCAAAATCGGTTTCTGGAGAACAACAGGAAGCATTACATGAGGAACTCCTGCAGCTCTTCCATTGATGGCAGAAAAGTGTAATTTTGCGAGGAGAGTACAATGATGATGAGTAATCACTGCAGCAAAAATCAAATGTGTAGTATTTCGCTTTCTTAGCAAGTGCAATTGGAACTTGACCTTCCCTCGTACAATCCAGGATATCACACTACCAAGCCTTGAGTTACCGGTTAGGCCTGCTCAAAAATTGGATTAAAAATGCTGACCAGTATTTTGGCTTATGTTCCCAAAACTTAGGAGGCCAGTAGTGTTTCTCAAACTGCTGACACCTCAGCTCAGGTTTTCTTTTACGATCTAGTCAGTGGCACAAAGAAACTGACCAAGCAGTGAGCACCCAAAAATGTCATGCTTATCTATTCTGTTAGTTTTTGCACACCTGCCAAGTGAAGAAAGTGCAGCATGAAATTTTGAACCTGGCTCCCCTCTCTGGTTGTTTTTCTTGGCTGCTGGTTGTTGTTTTATTTAACCAACAGGAAACCCAAATCTACCAATCAAAATTGGGAGAAGCAGGGATATTTTACAGCAAAAGCATAAACATCACAATATCCAACCGACTGGTAATAAATTATCACACACCATGCAATGTCCCCACCCACTGTCGCACATCAGTTGCATGAACAGACAACCTGTAGCTCAAAACCAGTCTCGCCTTGATAACAGGTAATGAAGCAGACGATATGTGACTCAATTAATTGCCGAGAGACAAAAGTCGGCGAAGAATGGCCGATGCGGGCTGTTCTCAAAAATCCTAATTGTGACCAGGACTCATAAGTCCACGTGATCACATAATCTCTTTCTTTTCCCTCTGAAAGTGTTGATTCGTTGTTGGCATTTCCGTGAAATTTACGGTCAACATAAAACATGCCCCCCTCTTCACTGTTAACCAAGTCGACAATGAATAGGGAACAAAAACAGAAACGTTCTTTCTTCCCGGGAAGAGCAAAACCAACAGATGGGCGTTAACTGGTGGTCGAGCCAGTGGGAAAATGGGGCGGACCACTTTTTATTGCACAATCTTGAAATCTAGGTAGACACCTCCAACTTCAATTTTTCATCATACGCATGAATAGTTAGTTGAATTTGCTAAGAAAAAATCAATAAGATTTTCAATAATGCGGCCACATGCCCAGCATATTTTATCACTTCCGGGTCACTCCACGATAAAAATTTGCCCACTGTATACCTACAACTCAGCCACGGTACATAGTTTAAGAAATTACGCTACACAATTGCAATACAAATTGACCCAATAGGTGAATAATTCATTGTTCTGCCCTAGGCATCCATTGCAACTACAAAGATAACAGCAGAAATTCTGTAGCAGAGCAAGAATCAAACGGAATCTGAAGCATGAAACTTGCAACTCACCAAACGAATACAAGAGGAGGCCAAAGTACAAAATATACAATGATGAAACTACTGATGACAAGGCAATTACGATGAAAGAAATTATCAGCAAAATTATCCCCTGAAATTAAAAAAATAGTGCTATTTTGCAATGCCTCTGATGAGGTAAAGATGGTTTTTATCCCCATTGTTTTTTGTCGTATTGTCAAAATTTTCTACACCCTTTGGGGAATATCAAGAGATCCAGCCTGCAAAATGTAAACTCATTTCAACAAAGGGTTTAAACTCTGCAGACGCATGTTTTTAACTGGAAGCCCTTACGGTGATCATCGCAACAAATCTTGAACGACTCAATCATGGCTCTGGGGTCAATTTTATTTAAGGGAGGGGGCACTGGGCAGGGAGTGAGATCTCCAACTTCCGTATATCTTATCCGATTTCATTCAAACGTGCTGCACACTACCCGTAGTTAGGGGGACCCATTTTGTAGTGCCCCCTTGCAAAATTTCAACTTCTAGGTCGTGGTTTTTGAGTTACGGTAACAGAGCCGCAAAACATTGAAGGGATTTTACTGATAGATTTCTGGAGATCCAGTAAAAAAATTTTCCTTCACTGTACAAAGTCTGCAAAAAGTGTTCCTTTTTGGGGTGATAGAACCTGTTTCTCAGATTTAAAACAAAATTCATCATCATCATCATCAGCTTGCAAAGACTGACCACAGTGGAATCCACATAGGCAAGCTATTCGATGTCCCACAGCTGCTAGCAGCGTGCCGACAACATCATGCCTGATGGTAGTCGACAACGCCGTGAGTTGATGCATATATACAAGACGTGACACGCGAGTCATGTTTTGTGAAGTGTTATAAAGTGCAATAGTTATGGTGTCGTGAGGTGCGGGGAAGCGCGTGGTGGGGCGCGTTCTCATATTTAACGCAAAATTCATGAAAAATAAATCCATTTCAGTCCAGTCATTTCATTAAACATCATTAGAAAAAAAAATACTAAGCTCAAAATTTGAACGAGTAAAAAATCTAGAATTTCAGCTCAGTCAGCGAAAAGAGCATTATTTTTCAGTCAGGATGCTAATTTTTACCTTTCAACTTCAAGGACGGCTGAAAAAAGTAATCGAAAGTTTGAAAATTGTCAAAAAAGTTTAAAGTGGTATAATGTTGAAGGTGTTTGAATATTTGGATTCTTTGAAGAAAAGTTTTTCTTTCAAAATCCAGTGTCCATTCCTCTGGTTTTGGCCTTTTTTGCATTCTTGGCCCTGTTCATGATTTTTCTTCTCTTTCTTGTTTTTTTTTTTATTAAATTATTGGAATGAAAAATTTGCTATTTTAATTAGCGATGCGTTTTTGGTAATTAGTGCAAATGCAGTTCGGTTCGGTTAATCATTGAGACCAAGAGAAAAAACACCTGAATAATTTTTGCAAGCTTCACTTGGATAGCACTTTCCATTCAAAACTTATTCCAATTTGAATGCAAAAAGAAGATGCGGCATTATTATGAGCCCAAATCCAGCAGAAAAACATGCTCAAATTTTAAGAAAAATAAATGGAATGCAAAATTCAAGTTTAGACATAATTTTACAAGTAAAAGACAGAGAAAAACCCTGCAATTTTTCTGTTCATTCAAAAATTGATGAACATAGAGAAAAGGAGAGCCCAATCACACCATCTGAAAAAGCACACTTTTAAACTGTCATTTGAAAGTCCCAACCCTCATGTTTTGTTACAATTTGCATACGCACGATGGCATTTTTTTTTGCACAGGGGCGGCTTTGTCAGAGATCAAGGTGTTTGGTACTGACTCAGCTCGAACCCTTCACTTGGAATTTTGATTTTTTATGCTGGATTTTTTTTCATGGAACGATGCTTAAATGCAATTTTTCATTTTCAACATTTGGGGTTAACCTCCGGTTGAAAGGATAAAGCAAAAGATTAAATCCATTCCATCCCACTGCAGATCAGCCTCGGGGGCCTTTTCATTCAAGGAAAGCTCCTCCGGACTATGATTGTGACATTCAAATGAAATGGGAGTGGTGCCGAATGAAATGAACCTCCACAGCCTCCTTGAACTGGGATGCTGATGCCCACCTGGTATGAACCATTCTGGGAACAACTGCTGCATGGATTGGTATTCCGATTTGGCACACAATGGCATTGCACATTGCTTGTTGCCCTGCATCCAATTGTGATAGAAGTGCATAGCACAATTTGTTAATTGTAACGTCCAGTACATCTAAGAAGGATAAAAACTTGGTCAGAGTTTAAACCATGATTAAACTCTAACTGATGATCAAGCAATGTCAAAATCATGATTCCTATGCTTGATTTAGGATCGCAACTTTAACTCCGATCATCATCATGATCATTTTGATCATTGTTGGGAAAACTGGGCATGGTAAAATTGGCAAAACGAGCAGAAACAAAGAAAGCAAAGAAACCCACAGTTGTTGCAGTTCTGATTTCGCTGCCTGGCGGTTTGCTTCGTACATATTTCCCTTCCGTCATGGCCATGATCAAACCAATGAAGCAAAACATTCTACCCTGTTGCATAGGTGTGTAGGCGTAGTTGAAGTGAAGAAGAAATGAAAGAGTGAATTCAATACCAGAATACAGGAACAGGTACAAAAAGTAGCAGAGTCCAAATGAACGAAGGCGGGATAAATCTGAAATATAAAGAATAAACAGGAAAGATTTTCACTGCAGGGCCACCTGCAAAGTAACAACGGCAACCTTCTTGTTCAGGCTGGTAGATCATTTTATATCGAAATGGCTCAATCCAGTCAAAAATATCTGCATCAACTGTCAGCGTCAGCTCTCTAAGAGCAATAATCCCACTAAGGTTTGGTTTAAAGATCCGAAAAAAAAATTAGGTACACGGTGTGATTTCTGCTCGACTGGAACCGAAACACAAAAACATTCTGCCAAAGATTTCCCACCCACCCGTTTCCCCATTCCATTTAAGGGGGCAGGGAGTCAGAAAATTGCAAAAACATGATTTGATGGGTTTTATACTTTTTGATATCACCAGATTGTCCGTATTTTGCTGATAAACTTGCCATTTCTGTAGCTTCGTTGGTTGTTAAGGAACAGCGATTCTTGCACACCATTTCTTTCGCTCTGAAGCGTATTTCTCATTTAGGCACATATATGTGTGAAGCCAAAAATGCATTTTTTGCTCAGAGTCTGACTTTTCCACATGCTTGTCATTTTATTTGCTCGCCAGTCACAACACTGCAGTTTGTGTTTTTTTTTTAATTTTCCAAGTCAAATGTAAAACTGGCTTCATCAGTCAAAAAGCATATCTTTTTGGACAACTTTGGTGAAAACAAGATCACAAAATGTCTTGCGCTATTCCCACAGCATGCTTTTCCATTCTTTTGACCAGTTATTTGTGAATGACTCGGGAACCTCTTCTTCCGTGATGCCCAACTGTTTGCCAAATTTGAACCAAATTGTCCTTGAACGTCGAAGTTGGTACCCTCTGTACCCCTAAATATTTTTTTTTGCAATTTTTAGAATTTAACCCAAGTTTTCTTCATGTGACGTTTGTCCTTTTTCCAAGCAAGAAATATCGCCAGTATTTGAAAGTCAAATTTTGACTGACGACCTTGATCACATGTATGCACTGGGCATCAATGCCAAGTAAGACCGTCACTTCCACATTAAATGCCAACTAAGACCATCTAGACCACTAATTCTGTTCATCAAACTCTATTGTTGGCATAAGTAGTCGGTTGAAAAGATGGTTGGGCATATTTGCAGAGAATTGGGCAGAAAGCCACCTTCTCAAATTCAACTTGGAAACAAAACTGCCAAAAATTAATGAAAAATGCAAGTGAAAGCCTTTCGAATTCAAAATTGGATTCAGCCTAGCCTGTCTTGGTTGGCAGAGGGAAAGATGACAACGATGGAAAAGGAGAAGAGGCAAGCAATGGCAGCAATACTCTGCTAGCTCTGACCAACCTTCTAAGCTAATTTTCTTGACAGGCCGAAACCAAAACAAGGATCGTGGATTGACAAAGTCAGACACATCAGATATACTTCTAACCAATGAGGTGGAACGCCTTTCCTGAAAAGGACCAAATCAACATCAATATTCGCAAGAAAAATAGATTTAGATATTCAAATTAAATCAATTTAGTGGTTAGCAAATGCCCAATGAGCAGAGTCACAGTGCAGCATATTGCTCAAAAATTGCAACAATTCTACTTGCTAAAAATGCTTTTCAACAATGGTGTTATCCAATTTTTGCACATAAATAATGTTCCATTTTCTTCACAATATGACTCCACAGAAAGTTAAATCCAAATTGAAAAACACCTGCATTAACCTCACCACTTTTGCCAGACGAGTTTGACGATGTCGTCCCCACAACAATAGAATCCGGCACATATTGCAACCACCGCATCTCAGAGCCGTCTGGGTTCTGGTCGGCTAGATACCGGTCAGCTCAGAATGGGATGCCAATGGTCTCTCAACATGAGTTGGATTCTGTTGATGTGGAGAGGAAATCGTCAAACTCACTGCCTTGTAAGAGTAATCACAAGTTAAACATCCCCTTCCAAGTTTCCATCCTTGCTTCTCCATGATGATCGACCTGCATTTCGTTATGCACCACAACATCTGTGACTAAAAATTCAGCAGACTAATAAGTGACAGATCAAATACTTTTTTTGACAAGAGAAAATCTGCAATGCAAAACCCCAGCCAACAGCACACCTGTTTCTGCAATCAGGGGGTAATGATGAGATTGCCGTCAACAGGGTCTTCTCACAACTGCCAATTTTAGGGCCTTTTCACTGTTTGCATTATTTGACTGTGGACAATGCATGGGAAGAAATAAAATTTAGTAATCTTAAAAGTCCAAAAGTGGAAGTTTATCTGGATATCCGAAGCTCACTCTCAGCACAAAAAGGAAGTGTGCAAGCAACTTACAGGTGGAAGAGTTTCTTTCAAAAATAACTTCATTCCAATGATATTGATAACTGATAATGACAGTCCACACATGGCAGGTGCAAAAAACCTTAAAGCACTATCAGTTCCGAATGTAGTTGACAAAATAACTCCAAAGATGGGTCCAAAAATGAAACCCAATGAAAATGCTATACCAATCAAAGCCTGAAATCAAAAAGAAAAGCATAAAAACCATGAAGCCATTGCCAGGAAGAGAAATACTGAAATACAAGCACTGTTTTTTGTCTCACTTCTAACTAAAATGAAATGCTCAGTGATGCATAGCACCCACAAATCAAAACTTAAAAATTAACAATTTCAAACTGAGAAGACTTTCTTGTTGTACCAGTTTCAAAACCTCAGCTTGAAAAACAGCAGAGCTGATTTGGGATTTGCGTACTAAAAAACAGATATCAAACGTCAAGCAGAAATTCCTGATGATCAGTTCAGCTCCGACCAATTCAATGATAGGCATAATTTTTTTTCGTATTTCTTTCAAAGTTGGCGAAAAGGCTTTCACACTGGGTAAGATTTCTTCCAGAAAATTACACCATTATCTTATCCCAAAAATGAGCATTAAGGTTGATCAAATTTTCCGGAAATTACAGCTTCGTTTCTGTCTGCCCCCTCACACTTTCATCAGTTGCCACATGAGAGGGAGGCCGATGGTGGTGGCAAGACGAGTCTGCAGTTCCTGGGACCGGAACAACCAGAAAAAGGACAGATAATCTCTCTGTTAGGATTTTCTTTTTCAATCTTACCATCCCTTTTCCTCTGTTGGATTTTGTAGAAATGTCAGCTACAGCTGCAATTGATAAGCTGACATTTCCTTTGCAAATACCACCAACAATTCGACTGAGCACAAACACTGAAAAGCTACCAGCAAAGGCCCATATTCCGTATGATACAGCAATTCCAGCCTGTGGAAAAGGAAGAAAAACAAAGGAACAGCCATGAAGATACCCGACAAATTAAGTGTATTTGAGAAATAAATTAGTCCACAATTTAAGTCCAATTAAAAATAAAATCCAACCGTTAGATGCCTCCTTCGTCCCCAATAGTGTCGGAAAAATTTAGTGATACATTTTACGTCTTCCCCCATTTGATATGCAACCTCTAAAATTCATGATTCCTTTTTTGGCCTATCAATTAATCAGTGATGCGAGAAATTTGAATTTCAGATTTCAACAACTCTGTTGAAATCAGGTTCAAGAACTTTCAAGTTTCAGCAACTTTCTCAAATGCCAACATTTTCTTTTTCCTTTTGTTTTTCCTGTTTTCAAAGATAAATTCTGGAACCGACCGATAGTTTTGCATGGAATTTAGTTCAGGTGCCAGAAAATTGCCACATGAATGAAAAGTTATGTTTTCATTCTTTTTTTCTGGATGTGTGAAGGTCAGTTTATTGGGAATTTCAATTCTCTGACTTCCTCGATCTCAACAGAGGTAACTCATTCATTTTCCTGACCACTTCCAACATCTGGATCTGATGAAAAATTGCAGCTGCTTTCCGACTGAAAATTTGCAACTGCTGATGTGCAAAAACAATTGTTTTACGAGGCACCCTGAGTGTCCTAAGTTTCAGTGCAAGAAATGCCTGTTTTTGTCTAAAACTAACTGCACTCTCGTACATCTCAACCAAACTAACTTCGGAAAAGGCAAAAGAATGCAACATACCCACCAACCATAGTGAACAACAGAAGTGGTTTCCTCCCATAATAATCCGACAAGGCTCCCAACAATGGGGATGAAAGAAACTGCAGGAATGAGTAAAGTGAACCCAAGATCCCTGAAATGTGAGAGTGGTGAAGGAGTTAGGAAAATGTTTGAAAGCGTTTTCAAATAAATGCATGCATCAGACACCCAATCCAATCACAATAAGCACACTGAAAAGTGAAGCCCAGAGCAGTTGGGTGAGGTAGTTGTGGAGATGGTGGGCTCTAACTAAAGAAGGTATGGAGTCTACAATTCCAGACAGCAAGCTGTATTAGGTCTCGTCGTGTGTTTCTGTGTGGTCAGTAACATAGATAGGCACTCGTTTTTGTTATGTACCGTGATGCTTCTTCAAGTCCAGAGCCAACTGGGAACATTGCCATAATGTGAACATCATGCCATTTGTGAAATGGATTTATTTTATTATGGCCAACATACGATGCTGAAAACTGAGGTTTTTGAGGGAATGAGAGAACTGCGGAAAAATAAAACGGACCTTTGTTGATTTGAACCTGGAAAAGTATGACAACCCAGTGTAAAAATGTCCATCTTGCGGATTACCGTTCATCTGCTGTAACCACATGGCCACAAACACAGCCAAATTCATTTCTTGAAAGAAAAGAAAAACCGTTTTGGAAATCCAAATATGTGGAAAAGAAAAGCACAATGCATGGTCAGATTCATTTGTTTGCAATTCAATATCAGCCCAGTAGGACTCCTGGTAGGCACCAATTAGAACATTACTATTTTTCAGCATTATTTTAATTTGCTAAAGGGCACTTTTTTGATCAACATTTCAGTGACCCTTCAAAAATTCCACCCCGCTGGGCCTTTTCGTTGATTTAAAACTCTTTCCGAATTTTGTTAGAAATAAATTATCAAAACTAGACAGAGTATAGAATGAACAAACTTGCATAAAAGAAAGAATCACATCTGCTAAAACCTTGTCAGAAAACTCAAGAAAAATAGTTTTAAATTAAAAAGAACTTACCTCCAAAGAACACTGAAACAACTCGATCCGGGGCACCGATGTACCCTTGAAATTTGGTAAGCACTGACAGCCAATAGCCATACAGCCCAGATTGGTCATGTTGCTTATAATAGTCTAGCAATGACGGAAATAGTGGCAGTATCATCGTAAATGCAAATATATCAACGAGCAGGCACACGAAGATGACGTAGACCATGGGATTGGCTGATTTCTTTGCATCGTCCTCGACTGGTCTGTTGGTCGCTGCAATATCATCTGATTTGTTGGTGTGTTGAGGATGTGGCTTTGTTTCCTCCATGCTTGGATCATTTGAGCCAGAAACTGTTTTCACAGTCTTAAACTTGCTTGGTGGCATCGTTTGGAGGAACACAAATGTGGGTTTTGCTTCAGTGAGTCCTTACTTTGCTAAAATAAACAAAGTGATTCGGGTGAAATGCAGGGACTCATGCAGAAGTCCAATAATCAGCATTCAAACATCCATTGGGCCTGTGGGGGGAGCTGCACACAAAACTTTGAAGGAGGGAACTTTATGGCTTCGTCAACATGAATGGAAAATTGATAATGATTGGAAATGTTGAGTTGACAAATGAGCTGTCAACTTCAGATCACCTTTTCACTAAAGGTGCAATCCCATTATGTTATTTTTGATGTCACTTTTGATGTCACTTTTGATGTCTTTTTTGACGTCACTTTTGACGTCTCCTTGTCATAAAATGACAGGATGTTATCAAATTTAGCTGTCACGACAATGAAATCAAATGTGAGCCGTTTTCATCGCCATTTTACTTGGATGACACAGTGACAAATCCCAGACGTTGCGTCAATGAAAAGCACCACTATGATACAGCGAAAATAGCATTATGAGACGGTTGAGCATGCATACCATAGTTCAAGGATGCACTGGGCATGCAAACTTATGAGGCATCCAGTCATTTAGGGTAAAAACCGGGGCAATTGTGGTCGCGAAAAACATAAACTCACTTTTGACTTATTCTATCACCGAAACTGTATGGAGCTAGGGCCTGAAATTTTGCACAGTGGTACCCTGTCATGTTTCCTTCCATTTCGTGAAAAATAGTGGAGTTTGACCAGTTTGGAAAAAAAAAGTGTGATTTTCAAAAATTTCGTTTTGTGTCCACACTTGCCCCTCTAACTTGGGGCAAATGTGACCACGTGTGGGGTAAATGTGGATACAATGTCATTTCCTCATTTAGATGCAATGTGGAACTGTTTGGGGCATATGTGGCCAATGTGGAGGTTTCTCTTTTTAGTTTGCCTATGAGAAGCAGTTGAATATCTGCTTCTGACTCTTCAAAGTGGTTTCTCTTTTTAGTTTGCCTATGAGAAGCAGTTGAATATCTGCTTCTGACTCTTCAAAGTGGTTTCTCTTTTTAGTTTGCCTATGAGAAGCAGTTGAATATCTGCTTCTGACTCTTCAAAGTGGTTTCTTTTTTTAGTTTGCCTATGAGAAGCAGTTGAATATCTGCTTCTGACTCTTCAAAGTGGAAATATTTGAGCGCAGTTGAACAACGTAAGAAAGATTTTGCGCAAAACTGACCATTCATTCTTCAAATTCCAATAATTCATTGAAACTTCTGTCAAAAAATCATAAAGATGTGTCAATCATTGCCTGAATATCAAAATATCACTTGGTCTAAGTCAACCTATCAATATCACGCCCAGGCATAGGCTTTAGTCCTAGTCAAATACTGTTGCTTTGTTGAAGATCGGCAGGAAAAAGTAATAAAAAGGGAAGAACGATTAGGCTAGGTTGTAAAAGACAACAACATTCCAAATAAAATGTGCCTCGGGCTGTCTTCCTAGGCCCTGCCAAAGTTTCTCAGGTGCTTTGCCGGGGCCAAATGCAGGTGCCTACAGACTTTAAATTTAGGCCCACTCTGTTTTTCCGAGTGCAATCATATCCAACCAGCGGTTATAAATCCTCACTTTTCCACTATTGAAACAATAATTGCAAAGGCCAAGGCCAAATGGCTGGGCTAAACAAAACCAGTCTGCTTCGCGGATTCATTTGTCTGGCTTCGTTAAGGAGAGCGTGGTGCTCCTGAAACATCAAATCGTCGAGTGAGTCTTTTAAACAAAACTCTTTGAAAAAATTAACATTCTCCCGACGGCAAGTGTGCATCTATTTTTCTGAAAAGTACCTAGGTAGGTCCTAGTCCAAAAACGCCCATGCAGAGCAATGAGCCCAAAGCCTGCCACATTCACACTACTTGCAAGATAGGCCTCGCCTGAAGTCACTTTATCGCAGAGGCACTCGACTTTTCAAGATACAGGATGCACTTGACACACAGGATGCAATTGACACACATCTGAAATGCCTAAAAGTCAGCTTACCAAGCCCATCTTGCAAGGGAGAAGAACAAGTGAGCTGGCCAATCTAACCATAGCCTAAGTCATCTTGTTAAATTCAAATCGAATAGGTAGGACCGGGCCCACTTTGAAAACACACTGCTAAAACACTGATAACAAAAGAATCGACAAAGGCAACTAAAAGGAGCAAGTTTTGGCTCAGATTTTAAGTACCTGTGACTTTTGTAGGGCCAAATAAAACTGTTCAAAAGCAAACAAATTCAAACTGAACAGGCAGGGTCGCGCCCACTTCCAATACAGGAGGAGAAAGAGGAAAAATAGGTCCACAATTGCCCCAAAACAATAGGTCCACAATTGCCCCAAAAATAGATCCACAATTGCCCCTTCTCCGTTTTTCATGGGGGCAAATGTGGACTGTGAAATATCACAGCATTGCAATGAGTTGGACTTGCTCTGATTGCACAAGTAAAAAGAAAGGACTTTTTGCCACAAATCAAAAAAAATTGCATGTTCCTATTTCCTTTCCAAAAATAGAGCAATTTGAAGAAACCGCAGCTGAATTGCGAAAGCGATGTTGTGATAGCGTATTTTTTAAATTGCATGCCATTTGTGAAAGAAAGGCAATGCAGTGCTGCTTTTTTCGAAATCGAAGAAAACATGACATATTTTTCAGTATGTCTGGCCCAGTAAATTTAACTAGATGGGGGGATTTTTTCAGGCCGTGTCCACATTTACCCCAAAACCACAATTGCCCCGGTTAACCCTAATGACAAATATGCATCAAAAATGACATAATCAAACTGCACCTTCACTCACTAGAAATGTCAATCTTCTCAGGCAAGGAAGGTTGCATCATCACCTTTCAGCTCGAGCTTTGTATTTTTTGGGGAAGAGTTGGAACAATTCAAAGGATAAGTTGATGACGCATTCAGCATCTGTACTGCAGAATCGTATTGTTCAACAAAGTGCAGGCGCTAGTGATCTGCTGCTCACATCAAATGCTGACGGAATCGACTCCTAACAGCATCGATCAATTTAATGTGATAAATTTGCTTTTGGCAAACTCCCCCAGGATAAATCAACAGATATCCTGAGGGATAATCTTTCGCAAAATGGGGAGCTCTCAGAATCGTATATTCCAGTTTTGCAATGCGTGCTGGAACGCAATATCAGTTTTGATATTTGGGGGCATCTCCTCGAGGTGCTATGCTCCAAGTTGGTTAAGGCCTCTGGTGATTTTGCTTCCAGCATTATATTTGGTAAAAGTTTCCTCGGTCTAACCAAGAAAATAGCTTTTCAGCCAGCTGGATTGGACGGACACTGCTTTGAGATGTTGTCATTCATAAATGAAAGACACAAGTCATTTTTGAAGAAAGTCACGACCACTGATTTGTTGATTAAAAGCATAGGTAACTTTATTAAACAGAGAAAAAGCAAGACAGTTTGCATCACTCTTCTTCGGGGTGACGGGGTGCCACATGAGCAGAATATCAGCCTTGCTCCAGGAAATAATTCAGTACCTACATGCTTTAAAAATATTGGACTGTGCATTGGACTTAAAAATATTGGACATTCATTCACCCGTACGGCCCACCGTACCTTCGGCTGCTTCACATGTCCATTCCATACATCTGTGATTTCATTCAAATTCAGTATTGCAGCATCAAACCGATTCAAGCCTGTTCGGCAAAAATGTTTTGCATGATGCACCTGCTCCACAGGCTGTAAAGGTCTGTGTAGAAGTTCGGTTGACATGGTTGTGCTTTTATAGAATGAGATCTGAGTGCACAAATTACCTCCATGATAGGAGGTCAAGACTGTCTCAAAATCAGTAGGTCTCTACAAAGACATTATGTCAAAAGAAAAAATGTCCTCAAGAAAGATGATAGGCCTACCGACAGAGCTCAAAATATTGGTATTTGCAAAGTCAGACTTACCACGTTGTCCGTCTTCAAAATGTTCTTGTGGAAGCACACAGATAGATAACCTCCGTGATGATATCAAGCATTGCCTGTGTCCCTCGTGATGCCCTTTTATCGGGTGTGGGTGTCAGGAATAAAAATGAGCCTCAGAAAAGCACAGGATGTGAAAGTTCAAGTACGCCATTCATTTCGTTGACCTATAATCTTCCTACAGAAAAATTTTAATGTAGCAACAAAAATAGTTTAAAAATTAAAAATTCAATATTGCGTGTATTTACAGAGAACAGAGTCAAGGAAATGAAACATTCTCAAGTGCTGGAGTTTCGCTTTTGAAAATTTAGGCTTATCACATTTGAATGTCAGATCCAAAGATGTTCAGAAAATAGATACTCACTCAGCAAATCTCTCGCTATCATTTCATTCAATGGAAAATCAATACCTATGCCAAGGACATATCGATTCTCAATAAACTGAACAAACGCACATGTAAAAATGAGCGGGGGCGATAAGTCTGTGGGGAATCACCCTCTCCCCAATAATATTTGCAAATATGGTTCTCCCCGCAATTCCAGCAGAAATCATTAACAGGTGGTGAGACCGGCATAAAAAAGCCATAAAATGCACTGAGCAGTGGTAGGCATTGTGAATGAATCAGCAGGTGATACGACCACGTCAAGATGTTAAAAACAAAGTCACAAAAATAAAACTCACAGAGATCTTTCGACATGTAATCATGCCATCGTCAGCTCAAGTTCAAGTTCGCACGATTTAAGCCACCAGGAGGTGCATCCGTGCTAGAAGCTGGCTGAGGAACCCCTAGAAAGCTAGGTCCCCTCAACCCCCCTGCCATCGTCAGCTCAACCCAGAGTTTAATTTTTGTGACTTTGTTTTTTACTTCTTGACGTGGTCGTATCGCCTGCTGATCCATAAAATGCACTTCAGACTCCCTTTTTTGTCATGAGTCTTTTTTCTCCTTTTCAGACAGAGAGCAAAATGCAGAGAATCACAAAAGTCTTTGGCTGCCATACACAATTTGCCTATTTTTCTGGACCTTTAGCAGCCATACACAATTACAAATGCCTATTTTCTGGATAAGGCCGAACTCGGCATTTGTGGAGTTTTTATGTCAAGGAAAACAAACTTCATTCTGCCAAGGCTTGAAGTCCTGTGAAGTTTCACTGTTGTTGCCTGCACTCGATTTGGAAAAAGGCTGTGGCTGCATTTCCTCTCATTCACGACTGAGTGAGGCAGGGCAATCAGTCGATTGCTCCCGCATGCTTTTTCGACATTTCACACTGGACTTCTTTCACAGTGCAAGAAATTGGCCCACTTTATTCTCCCTAGCATGGCTGAAGTTGGGGAGGATATATTTCCACGGTGTATTCTTTCCACCACAAACCCAAATAATTCCCTATGACTGCATTGCCAAATTTACATTGCACCAACAGTTAACAAGCCTGGATTGCAGGATAAGTTATTTGTTTACGAAGCAGCTTTGGCATTTTTAAACCTGATAGGATTGGATGGGATGTTGGGATGTGATGTCATCCCATCCCATCAAGTTGCGATCAATCATCAAGTTTCATCAAATCAACAAGTTACGAGATAAATTTCACGTCTCCTCTTGGCAGATTTTGGGATGACTGTTGCGAGGTTTGAGCTCGTTTTCATGGCATTTCAGGTTCTTAACCATTTCAGATAGAAGCTCACCAAATCTTGTGAAAGAGGCCAATCGAATGCAAACCGGTTTTCCATCAGACCACAATCAAATAATCAATAATTCCACTGTGGCACGATTTGGAGAGAAAAATCTATGAGGCACTAGACGTGAAGAAATGAAGATTCACCGTGACAAATGGCAAGCAATGCACAATGCTGATTGATGATAACCTACCGCGGTGGAATATTTTGGAAAATGGGCAAAATATTGGCAGCAACAGTGAAAATTATTACACCAAGCTCTTTGAAGACAGCCCACTGCATTAGACACCGAATTTCCATGAACCAGGTGGGCGAACTCAATTTACAAAAACTGATTGTGTATCCATCATTTCTTGCTGAGTTTGCAGCATTTTCTTGCGGGAACCCCAAGGACACCTTCCCATCAAACATCACAAGGAAAAGACATAATAAAGCCAGTTTTCGTTCGTAACTTACATCAAACATGCTGCGGTTATGGCCAAGTTGGTGACCTGGGACATGTGGTCATACACATGGCGAGGACAGAGGGCACGACAAATTTCTAATGCATTCGGCTGGTGATTGTTTGATCATTTTTGGAGGAAATGTGTAAACATGGCATTTACAATGTATGTGGTGACCTTGATTTACAGAATTAGGTATACCGTGTTTATGATGAAATACTCATGACCTTGATAAACAGAATAATATGATGAAATACTCATTTCCTCCAGTGTGTGACGATGCAATTACTTTGTGAGTGAAATTCCACGTGATGATCTTGACAAACAAATTTAATAAATGCAATGACTCCCTCTTTTCAACCGTGTGCCAGCTGTGTCACTTTTTGAGGTCGAAAAATTAACGTTACCTTGAGCATTCAGAAATTTAAAAAAGCCAAAGCGCCCTTCTTATAAATTTGTACGGATGCCGTGGGATGCCGGAACTCATCATAAACGGTTTCAGCATTTTGGGGCTACTGCAAATAGTTTCATCAGAGGAGGCAACTGTTGAATTTTTGAGGCAGCACGCAATGCATTGCCTGCTGACAATGCTGCCGGTGTTGCTTGCAAGAAATGCCAAGGACCTGTGAAGGATTATACTCAATGGAAGAGACTTGCAAATGGCGAAGAGAGAGAATCTGGACACTCCGTGCTGCACTGTGAATGGGTATCAAACTTTCCAGTCGGTCCGAAGAGCAAACCCTTTTTCACATTCACGGATCCAAGAGGGAAAAAAAGCAAATGATCCACTGCTAAACAAAATTCTTGGAAAAAGCAGAAAATTCAAAGATGATCACATGCCAACACTTGCTGTGCATGTGGCCATCTCAGGTCCCGGGTCATCAACTGGACCACAACCCTTGCTGACTTTACTCCCCTGCCATCACAGAAAGGGTTGGATTCAATGCCGTGAATGCCATTCGTACTCATGAGTTTAATTTTCAAATCATGAATTCATTCCAAACCCAGCATATGCCCCTTCTTCTGCATCAAACTGCTCCTCTTCTCTGCACCTGCAGTTCAGGCATGTGACCTCCACCTCATTACAATGCAACACAATGACAGACAATAAAAAATTATTTTTTTCAAGCTCCGGCACATTGAGGGGGCGCTGAAGAACTCAAAATTCTTGTATCCTATCTAAATTGGCTGATTTTTGAAACACAAGTTGGGAATCAGTGCAAAAGTACTCGCACAATATTTCAGCACCTAGGTCAGATGGTTCAAGACTTGGGAAGCCAATTATGTGAAAAAGTTAACATAACTTCACAACAAATTCTGCTGGTCTGATCCGTCAGTATTTTTTACTCTTTGTTTTTACCAGAAGGGTCAAAATTGACAAAAAAGAGTGACAGAGCCAGTTTTTTGCTGTTTTTTTTCTCCACGTAGTGTTTCACTAAAGAAATATGTCTCATGCTAGAATACCACAGGCAAATTTTAAAGAATAGACTAAAATGAGCCAAACTTTGGAAATCACACAATTTGACTCCATCAATTCTGAGATAAAAAAAACTTCCAGATTGCCAATTTCCAACTTTCTGGGGCAGGAATTGCCAGAGATGTTCCACCTTGAATGTACGAGGTGCATACCGAAAGTTTGTGCAATTTTGTTTTCCCCCAGATCAGTGGTATGTCATGGGTTAGGTGTACCATGGACATTTATTTGGCATCCATCTGGTGTCCATAGGACTTTATTTGACCATCATCCTCTTTTTGGTTTGTTCCAGAGTTTCTTGAAAAGCGACCTGTTTCAACACAACCTGCAAATGATGTTTTTTTTCACAGAATTGCAGCTGCTGGTGCACTTCGCAGGGTGGGAGTGATCCGGAATGTTGCCTCTGCCTTGAGACCACTGCTTGGTGTTGAGTTCACAAAAATGAAATTAGGTTGTGGTGATTTTGTCTAAAATGCCTGAGATTTTGACACCAAATGTGTCAGCATGATTTGGCGATTGGCTCAATGCAGCTGTTTTTGACAAAGTCTAAAATGTGTGGGATCCGATGTGCACTGACCACAGTCGTTCCCAATTTGGAAGGTGTGTTACGGTTGTTGGGGGACCTGCCAAGATGTCTGTGGTGAGAAAGAGCACAGTGCAGAAAACGAAATCACCTCAGAAAATCTGAGACTGTGGTTAGTGCACAACGAATCCCACACATTCTTGACGATGACAAAAACAGCAGTGTTGAACCAATCACCAAAACATGCTGACACATTTTGAAGCAAAATCTTGGCATTGTGAGACAAAATCACCACAAAAAAGGAAACCTGGTTTCATTTTTTGTGAACCCAACACCAAGCAGTGGTCCCAAGGCATAGGCAACATTCCAGATCACTCCCACCCTGTGAAGTGCACCAGCAGCTGCAATTTCGTGAAAAAAAAACATCATTTGCAGGTTAGTTATGTTGAAAAAGGTCGCTTTTCAAGAAACTCTGGAACAAACCTGTAAGAGGATGAGGATGGTCAAATAAAGTCCTGTGGACACCAGACGGATGCAAATTAAAGGTTCATGGCCCCTCTCTAACCAATATCTCACCCATGATCTTGGGGAAAACAAAATTCAACGAACTTTTGGTGTGCACCTCGCAGATTTTCACGCGAAAAATGGTTTTGCGGAAAATGTTTGAAACTTGTCATGGAAAAAACATCATTTGCGGAAATCATATTGCTCAAATCACTAGATACAAATCCAGTTGATAGCTCGAACATGGCTGACCTTCGAGCAAAAAATGCAGAGGACATTTTAAACTGTAATGATGGATTGATATTCCAAAACCACATTTTGACAAAAATTTAAATTTCTTTCTGGATCCTCCCTTAAATTATTATTCCTCAACTGCAACAGCAGCGAAATACACTGCCAGCATACCTACTTCCTCTGTCTGGTGATATAGCTGATAAAGCAAAAAAATGCAGTTTCAAAAAAAAAGCTGATTAAGCTGCATCATGCTTGAAAAATGCAGTGCACACACTGCTTCCCTACACTGTATTGGCACAGCACTGACCATCATTGCTGGCAATTTGCCACTGGGTTGTACTTACATTCTGATAGCAATTTCAGCAAATCATTTTTTCTCTCAAAATAATTATTTTCCCCCTCACGGATGTCTGAGCTCAAAACTGACACTTTACCTGCTTTCCTGTAAATGATAATGATGTGTTGGCCTGCAGCATGGGAGGGTCAAGATTTTCTCAAACTTGGAGAAGACTGAAGGGTCATTGAATGACGCATCATATACACCACCGCCACACCACACATCGACGGCCCACAGCACAGGCAAGAGACCAAAACAGTTTCATGCCGAAGCATGCCCAGATTATTGTGTTGAAATTGGAATTGTGTTGAATTCG
The DNA here is from genome assembly GCA_030068105.1 of Sinentomon sp. SZTP_YWyxl. Lineage (NCBI taxonomy): Eukaryota > Metazoa > Arthropoda > Protura > Sinentomata > Sinentomidae > Sinentomon > Sinentomon sp. SZTP_YWyxl. Next base: position 23,678 of record JASGXE010006160.1, read on the forward strand.
AAGTGTTTTGTTCAATCACCACTATGATCGAGAATGGACTCTTG
>JASGXE010006161.1:0-21817 GCA_030068105.1 Sinentomon sp. SZTP_YWyxl
CAGCAGACAGCTGTTCCCATCTTGAGCATGCAGCTTCTCCATACACTTGTTTCAAGTTGTGGATTTTATAGCTTCCATTTTGAGTCAAAAAATTAACATAAAAACCTTTTTCGTAAACGCCTATGAAAACCAGCTCACGAGCCAATTTGGATGGAAGGAATCACAAAAAAACACACAGTAGCAAACGTAAAACACACAATAGCAAACGTATCTGCCAAAAACATTCAAAGTTGGTTACCAACTATTGCATGGAAAGAGTTATCTCAAGTTTAAAACAGCCCTCCAAATTTCCACACTTTCTTCTACAGTTTTCTGAGATTGCAGGTGAAAGTCCAGGAAGACCAACAGTCATCAAATACAGTGACAATCCAAGTTAAAAATGCAAAGACAGGCAAGGAAAACAAAACAAGTAACAACCTACATTCAAAATTACACACGAGCTCCACAACTAGAAAACTGAATTTGTAAAATCTGCTGCAACGTGAAATGCTGTATACATAGATAAACTCTAGTTACGAAATTCATTAGTTACCGATGCAATAAAGAGAGGTACCTCATTTGTTTTGTGATTCCAAAAACAGAGCCCAACATCGGTGCGGCCTAACTGATTGAAAGAGTACATCACAGAACCCTCCAGTGGGCACCATTTGTAATAAGGACGAACATTGGCAAAGTAGATGTTTGAGTCGACTGACAATGCTATCCGTAGAGAGCCACCTTCCCAATCACAGGACGTGATTGAATTTCCAGGAACTCGCAGCGATCTCAAGTGCTAAAAGTGAGGAGAGAGGGATATTACAATTAGAATAATAGGTACCTACCTGTTGCAATGGAATTCCCTCTTCCAGTCCAGAGAGTCACACATTGGCTGGTTGCACTTCCCAAATCAGTTACAATGTTAATGCAGAAACGCCAGGTCCAGGTGCCACTCTTGAAAGACCAGACCTATAAGTTTTTAGCTTCGGTGGTGCTCTGGACTTTGAGGCCATGCCACACAGGACTGCTGTGTGGTGGAAAGCAGATCTGATCTGTATAGTGGAAATCAGAATGTCACATACGATGTGCCCAGATCAGGGGCCGTCTGGTGTCCACAGGACTTTATTTGGCCATCCTCATCCTCTTACATTTTGTTGCAGGGTTTCTTGAAAAGCGGCCTTTTTCAGCACTGTCTGCAAATGATAAGTTTTTCCATGGAAAGGCAGCTCTCAGGGCACTTCACAGGATGGGAGTGATCCGGAATGTTGCCTCGTGCCTTGAGACTTCTGCTTGGTATTGGGGATCACAAAAATAAAACAAGGGGGTCCTGTTTTTTCTCCTGCAATGCCCGAGATTTTGCCACCAAATGTGTCAGCATGGTTTGGCATTTGGCTCAATGCTGCTGTTTTTTTCATCGTCAAGAATGTGTGGAATCCGTTGTGCACTGACCACAGTCTCAGATTTTCTGAGGTAATTTCGCTTTGTGCACTGTGCTCTTTCTCACCACGGACATCTCGACACATCCCCCAACAACTGTAACATGCCTTCCAAATTGGAAACGACTCTGGTCAGTGCACATCGGATCCCACACATTTTTTTACGATGACAAAAACAGCAGCGTTGAGCCAAATGTCAAACCTTGCTGACACATTTGGTGGCAAAATCTCGGGCACTGTGGGCCAAAATCACCACAAAAGAGGAAACCTAGTTTCAGTTTTGTGAATCTAATACCAACCAGGTGCTGAAAAAGCCACTTTTAAGAAACCCTGGAACAAAATACAAGAGGATGAGGATGTAATAAATCTGGTGATCTGGTGTCCAAATAAAGTCCTGTGGACACCAGACGGATATAACTTATAGGTCCATGGCACACCTGAACCATAACTCAGCCCTGATCTGGAGTAAAACAAAATTCCATGAACTTTCGGTATATACCTCGTATGGTGCCCTGGACTTGGTGAAAAAGTTGACGTTTTAACTGGACTTGATTCGAAGCTAGGATCACTTCCAACTGCAGAAACAAATTTTTGCAATTTTTGAACACCAGGCCAAGAATGGGATAAAATTATGTAAAAAAGTTGTCATTGCATTTTACATTAATTTCGGCACTGTCATTGGAGGCAGAGGCAACAAACCACCAAAAGACTTGAACCAGGGCTTAAATTGAGCGGGCTCCCTTGGGCTCTCAGAGCCGGCCGCCCCTGGGGGCGCCGGCTCCCGGAGCCGGCTGCCCTTTTTCTTTTGAGAGGTGGCAGCCCTTGCTCCTTTGTGCATTTCGCCACCTTTCGGGAATTTGAATACTGTAAGAAACCAGAAGAGGAAGGGAAGAATAGAATGAAGGAATGTATTCTTTAATTTTTCGGGGGAGACCCCATATCAATTTGAAATACGGCATAAAATGTCCGACAACCGAAGGGCCCAAAAGCCATTTTCAAATTTCTCTTGCCCTTTTCAAATGTTGGGAGCCGGCCGTTTTTATTTTAAAATTTAAGCACTGACTTGAACGAAGTATGCAAGCCAGCAATGTTAGTGATGGAATGATTGAACAATTGACTTGACAGGCTGAAAAAAATATCTGCTTTCACAATGGTTCAAATTGGACCATACAGTTTGTTATTATTATTATTATTATTATTTGCAATACTGCCACTAATGCATTGGTGGCAGGCGTGAAACAGGGTACACGCTCCCTCGTTCAACACTAATGATAAGAGCAAGAACACATTAACAAACACAGCGACAACATTCATTGTTGAATAACTGCATGATTTTTCAATATTTGGGCCAAGTGCTGGTACCTTGGTTTTGTAGATCGTAAGAAGGCACTAAGCGGCCCAGGCTGGGCACATTCGCAAAGCCAAGGTTGTGCCACCTGGCACATCCCCCGATTTCAGGAAATTACACATGTTACAGCTTTTCTGTGATGCACTTCAGGATGCACAGGCTTCAAACTTTCAGATCCACATTTTGATGGAAAAAGGACCCTTTTCTGGTTAGTGAATTTAGGGCAAGCTTTTTATTACCATACGGGCATAGCTTTTATCTTACACCATCCCACACCATCTGAAGCCAGTACTGAAAAGAGAGATGCTGGAGCCATGAAATCGTTTTCTGGCTGGGCGTATTTGATGTCCAAAAACAGGGTTGTCTTGATCACGCCAAGTTCAGTGTGCCATAGAATTTTGAAAGGGAGCCTATTCCAGTGAGAACCAGGTACCCTGCCCTTTTTCTGTCCACTTTCGAGCACTGTCAGTGTTACTGAAGTGAGCATTGAACGGTGAAAAGAAGACCAACCTCCCCAGCTGCAGAGTAAAACTGAAGAACATTAGCCTCCTTCTCTTTAGAAGCATTTGACAATGACATTAAACCGGCAACAGCAATCACTGTTCCATCATGATTCCAACGGCAGCAAACTGTTTTCATTTCCGTCTCCACAACAACAGGTGCTAAACGATGAAGGTAGATGGAAGACGAAAATAATTAAATAAAAACCCAAGGAACTTGGAGGAAAATGACACAAAGGCATCCATCAACGCAATAGCCTTCACAGCGATCATTGAAAGCAATTTTCTGTATCTACAGTGCAATATCGATAATCCGGATTAATAATTAAAACCAGGTGCACCCGGATAATCGAATTTTCCGTAAAAGCAGGGTTTTCTGTCTGTGCTGTAACAAATTCGGAAACATGTGGGGACACAAATGTGGAGATGTTTTCTTGCACAAGCGATACCATATGCTTTAAAATGCATGGGAAAAACCATATGTTTTACATAGATGTGACAAAATAATCATGGAAAACCATTGTGTTTATGCATTCGTGCACTGTGCTGCACAATGACATTTGAAAAAAAAAACAACGCTTGAAAGTGATCCGGATTATAAGATTCTTCCTGCATTCAATCAGGTAGATCTTCTCGAACAATGCAAACAGCTCTGTTCACCAAGCATTTGTCGCAATTTTTGCATTTGGCCTGATGCTTATGATGAAAATTCAACCCAAAAAACTACCAAATTTAACTGGGAGGGACAAGAGACCAATTGCCACAAACGCTCGGATTTACGAGTGAGTAGTTTGGTCACTTTAATCAGGATGCTGTTCTGAAAAAAGGAAAAACAAAGTGTAACAAACTATCAGCATATCGCCCATTCCCACCCTCACCCAGCCGAGCAACCAACTAACGCTACAGATAGATGTTCATCCTTCACAGCAATAATGAAGGAATAGCATTGTGCATAGAAACTGAATTTTGCAATACAATCTATCCACTATGACTAAATTGGCCAGAGAGTTAAAGCTGATTGAAAGAAGTGGCAATGGTGAATATGGTCAGATGTTTACCTTCATCCATCTCATCACTCATCAGCTGGAGTTTCCCATTCCTGTAGCAAATGGCCAATGGCAAACAGCCTGTTGCCGATGATGCCAAACCAACAGTGCCACACAGCGGCAGATGTCCATTTCTCCCTTTGAACCAGCTGACTGAAACTATCTCACTGCCACCACCTGCATCATTGTTTTTGTAATCAGACAGTGTTTGAGAGCTGCTTGCAGATACAAAGAGTTTGTTCTAAGAATACAGAAAAGAAGTGTGTGCCATTGATGATTCCATTTTCGATAATGAACAATGAATCACTGCTATAATGTGAGGCCATTGTCGGACCGGATGTCAAGTGTTGCTGACGATGTTTCGACGCCTTGACTTCACTCAACATAATGACGACTCATAATGATGACACTCAAGACGCCTGGGATAACTCAAATCTGATGATGCCTGAGAAAGACTGAAGGGTTCGAAATGTCGTCAGAAAAACTTGCATCCTCTCCGACAATGACCTCAAATCAGGTAATTGTGCACAGTGTCTGTGAAACGGATCGTGGAGCTAGACACAATTTGATTCACTGCTAAGAAGATATACCTGGTATCTTCACCGTTCATTCTAAACATGATTCCTCTGGATTTCAAAAATGAATGCCACCAATAAATAAAAGAGGGGACATCACATTCCGTCTCAACTTTTAGAGTTATCTGAAGCATTTCATGTAAGTTGTCGTGAATTTATTGCTGAAAAAATCAACCCCATGAATAAGCTTCACGCTATTCCCTCCCCAAATAAGACCTGAACTTCACTTCATCCAAGAAAAAAAAAACTGTAAACTAACTCCAAAAATGGGAACTTAACATCACAGTTTGTCGATCTAAAATGGGAACTAAACTTCAGTGCGTGTAAAATGAGAACTAAACTTTACAGTGTATCCAAAATGGGAACCAAACTTCACAATGCCTCCAAAATGGCAGCAAACTTCACAATGTATCCAAAATGGGGACCAACTTAAAGAGTACTTTTCAAAAATGGGAATTAAACTTCACAGTGCTATCCGAAATTGTAACTAAATTTCACAGTGTGGATACCCTCTAAAATGGGAACTAAACTTCACAGTGCTATCCGAAATTGTAACTAAATTTCACAGTGGATGCCCTCTAAAAATGGGAACTAAACTTCACAGTGCCGCCAAAATGGCAGCAAATTTCACAATGTATCCAAAACGGGACCAACTTCAAAGTAGATACCCTTCAAAAATGGGAACTAAATTTCACAGTGGATGCCCTCTAAAAATGGGAACTAAACTTCACAGTGCCGCCAAAAATGTTAACTATACACTCCACAATGCCCTCGAACGATGGAAACTTTACTCACCACGAAGCAGCCGGTGTTGTCGTAAATGTGGATTTCGCCATTTCCCATCCAAAAGAGGAGTAACTTTCCATCAGGTGACCATTCCACTCCACACAATTCCAACCCTTTCAGTTCCTTCCCCCATATCCGGTTGCCATCAACACCACCAACAATGACTGCACCTAGATTTCGGGCAGGAAAGAATGGCAGTGAAGATGAGCATGGCCTTTTGGACAGAGTAATGTCCTACTGACCTCCCAAGTTAGCTGGCAATTATTTCAATACTTTCACCTGAAAAAAGATCGATGGTGGAGACAAGTGCAAGCTTGAGTTAATCTCTTCTGACTGAAAAGTTGCAACCCCGTCAACGTAGAATTCACTGGTGAAAGAAAGCACAACTTAACACATTCTAAGGAAGGTTCGTTGGTTCATTCACTCAGAGCGAAGATTCGTTGGTTCATTCACTCAGAGCGAAATTCCAACAATGCACTCCAATGCAAGAAACATGACCATACTTCGTGCTGAAAGTTGACAAACAACTCACCTGCTGAAGGGGCTGAGTGGTCAAGACTGATGATGAGACTGCAAAGTGGCTGGCTCAATCAAAGCCACTAGTGTAGGACAAAGTACGAAATCAGTGTTCAGGGCTCACAAAAAAGTTGATTGGATCTCGTGGATCCAATACAGCAGTTGCTTTTGCTCATGCACATACAAAATCTTGTTTCATGCTGTTGTTTTTATTACCTACTTACTGCAATATGGCAGAAGGAAGGTGCCTGCAGACTGCACAACATGAGCAATGCCGCATGGTCTGGTGTCAAGGGAGATATTTTTAGGAACCTGTATTTCAAAATTGCTCCAAAATCCCACACGAGGGAAGATCTGTTCACGTACAGCTGACTCCAAACTTTGAACTTTCTTTCCTTACCCCCTTCATCTGACCCCTACATGTGGGAGAGAAGCAATCAGTATTCTGGGCATTGCCATTTTTAACTTGTCCTGGTCTTGCCAAGAGTGCTTTTCGTTGTTGCTTATGATTTTCTTCATCCGGATACCCACAATCACAGCTGCATTTGCTGTGCTACCCAAGATTTTATAGCTCTTTCAAAATGTCTATCACTCTCTTTATAAATGCAACCAATAGGTAGGTACCTACACAGATGTGGCCAGTTGTCTACCAGAGCAAAAATGTGATCAACATGCACTGAATATAATCTTCTTATTATAAGCTCCTTGCGCGAACATGCCATGGGAGGTGACGGGGTCGAATGGGAGGTGACGGGGTCATATGGGAGGCGACGGTATCGATAGGGTGAGGACGGCATCGTTTGGGAGGTGACGGGGTCACATCAACAGGGTGAGGACGGCATCGATTGGGAGGTGACGCCTTCGATTGCAAGGGAAAGGTATCGAATTTCAATTTCCTTGCGCGGGAAGCCACTTGCCTGGCGAGCCAAATGGTCGAGACAGTAACCAATAAAAAAAACAATGCATGAATGAAAGATGAATGAAGAAAATGTTTTGGTTCAGCCACGTTCCTGACATCAGCTGCATCAGGCCGTGGTACAAACTCAGTGTGTGTGGGTGTGTGTGCGTGCGTGTTGACGAAAGAAAGCGAAGAAGTGAACAGAAACAAAACGCAAAAATGAAGGGGATGAAAAAAGCAAAAAGCAGATGCCTATACATATAGCTGCAGATAATCGAAACCGTTGGTCGTTGATTTTGTTTTTGGGGAGTTTTTTTTTCATTCCGTAAAGAGATTTCTTCAGTTCCTGTGCGTTCGACGATTGCATCCTGCATCAAGTTTCCTGACTTTGGCAGTTGAAATGCAAGCACTCGTGGAACGTCTGGGGAGACAATAAATTCTTTTTTCACGAAATTCTGCGAACCAACACAAATTTCTCTCAGCAGGATGTTCAAATTTGATTCCAACACCCGAGTTCATTCAGCCTGTTAATGTACCTCATATCCAAATCATCAGCAGCGGCAGCGCCAGACACGTTGGAGAGATTCATCATTGGATTTGTTTGCAATTTGACGGTATCTCCAAACTGCACATTCACGACCGTTTGAATAGACGATTGCTCTCTGAGGCCCAAACAACACTTATCTTCTTCTTTTGAGATGGACTGATAGCCCTTCTGCTGGTGTTCCGACCGTTTTTGTGTTTTTGTTGTGACGTCAGCCACGGTCCCGGCGAGGTTCTGCCAAATGTCACCTACCGCTCCAGGTACCGAATTAAAATTTAATTATTTTAAAAATGGGTCCCGGCGAGGTACCGGCATTCTCCCGAGTGCAATTGCTGCAGCACCCACCTCTCCAGGCACGAAGACCTCAGTCACAACTGCCGACACTGCCGGTTTTACGGCATTGCCAATGCGCAGGATGACCGACGTCGAGTATCGGCAAGTGGTACCAAGTGGCTCCTGTGTTTATGTAACCTGCCAGGCCTCTGAATTGGACTTGGAGATGTGTGTTCTTTAACGTGCGCAGTGTGATGCTGCACACAGGACCTCCTTCTTAAAGTCACATCCGAAGGACTAACAGACTGGCCACTCAAGTCTGTCTTTCCGACCGCATCCACCATGCCTCGCCGAGGGAGGATGCACACAAGATTGTGCCACGGCAAATGCTGGTGTCCCGAATGGGATTCAAACCCGCATCCATCAGGTTACGAGACCGACGCGCTAACCACTGCGCCATGAGGATCGGGCGATGATGTTTCATGGAGGGGATGTTTTGTCGAGAGGATGATTTCTTGCTCGGGGACGTTGGAGAACCAATTCTGAAAGGTGCAATAACAGCCGAATGCGCAGGATTGTGGTCTGTTAACTACTGTGAATGCTACCTCTGCGGCATTAGCCAAACACTCAAGCCTCCAACAGTATGTTCACAACATCATGGTTGGTGTGGAAAATCACAGACTGACCCACCTCCGCCTCACCCTGTAATCGGCCAGGCAGGAGTGCGTTGCCAGGTAAATCGCGAGATGGATTGGGAGTGCGATTAGAAGAAGGATTAAGAGTGCTGTTGAGCACCGCCAATGTTCCTGTGCAACTTCCTATTGACAACAAAACTAATGTGCATTTGAGAAGGTCACTTTCAAGTCGAAAGGGAAAACATGCAGTCGGGTAAAGTAACCAGCAAGGGCATGCCGCTCACAGGTCAATCGCAGGCACGCTGAAATGAACGCAACCAAAAATGAGCAGCGGACCAACATGTAAGGACTGCACACACGCATTAGAACCAGAAGGAGCAGGCCGAACAAAATGAGTTTTAGCAATGCCAGGCAGCATTAAAAACAGGAGAGCGCCACATCAGCAAAGCCGTTGAGTTTACAGGCAGGCGTGTGTAAAAGACACAGAATATATCCACAAATAAAGCATGCCAGGAAACCGTATAACCTGGCGCACAATCCGCCCCAAATGCCGAATAAAAACTTTACATACAGTCGGAAAACTAAGGGCATATCAAACGGACGCGAGCGCGAGGAAGTGGCCGCGAAGCGGCCACCTGAGCGGCCGAAGGCCGCTCTTCGGGGCGCAGCCCCGATCGGGGGTTGGCGGCCGCAGGCCGCAGGGGGCGGAGCCCCCTAGTATGTTGCTAAAATGCTACGCACATGAATGGCCACAAAGAAGCACAGAGAGGCCTTGCAAAACTGTGGATAAACAAAGGTGCCACAGAGTGAGACATGTTTTCAATAATAAAAAAAAACCACAGCAAACAAAACTGAAATTTGCAGGATAGAAGCACACCCATCCACTCAAACCCGGTTTGAAAAACATTTTGAAACCTGCATATCATGTCCCACACACCTTGGTGCACTTAATCATTTCGTTGTCCAAGATGTCATACACTTTGTTTCCCTTTTGCCACAAATTGAAATTTGCAGGATAGAAGCACACCCATCCACTCAAACCCGGTTTGAAAAACATTTTGAAACCTGCATATCGTGTCCCACACACCTTGGTGCACTTAATCATTTCATTGTCCAAGAGGTCATACACTTTGTTTCCCTTTTGCCACAAATTGAAATTTGCAGGGAAGCACACCCATCCACTCAAACCCGGTTTGAAAAAATTTTGAAACCTGCATATCGTGTCCCACACACCTTGGTGCACTTAATCATTTCATTGTCCAAGAGGTCATACACTTTGTTTCCCTTTTGCCACAAATTGAAATTTGCAGGACAGAAGCACACCCATCCACTCAAACCCGGTTTGAAAAACATTTTGAAACCTGCATATCGTGTCCCACACACCTTGGTGCACTTAATCATTTCATTGTCCAAGAGGTCATACACTTTGTTTCCCTTTTGCCACAAATTGAAATTTGCAGGACAGAAGCACACCCATCCACTCAAACCCGGTTTGAAAAACATTTTGAAACCTGCATATCGTGTCCCACACACCTTGGTGCACTTAATCATTTCATTGTTCAAGAGGTCATACACTTTGTTTCCCTTTTGCCACAAATGTATCCTACGTGACGAACACAACAAAGAATGGTTGGTGTCACAATGGAGTTCGGAATGGTCAAACAATGGTTTGCCTCATTTTTTCCGCATTTGGGTACGAAGCACCAAGCGTGACCAATCTAAAAGCATTGGCTTTTAAAACTCACCATGCTGACCGAGGATCATTTTATGCCTTTCGAACGAAGGCAACCACCCTGACTGACGAACACCACAAAGAATGGTTGGTGCCACAATGGAGTTCGAAATGGTCAAACAATGGTTTGCCTCATTTTTTCCGCATTTGGGTATGAAGCACCAAGCGTAACCATCTAAAACATTGGCTTTAAAACTCACCATGCTGACCGAGGATCATTTTATGCCTTTCGAACGAAGGCAACCACCCGACTGACGAACACCACAAAGAATGGTTGGTGCCACAATGGAGTTCGGAATGGTCAAACAATGGTTTGCCTCATTTTTTCCGCATTTGGGTACGAAGCACCAAGCGTGACCAATCTAAAAGCATTGGCTTTTAAAACTCACCATGCTGACCGAGGATCATTTTATGCCTTGCGAACGAAGGCAACCACCCTGACGGCTTGAACAACAACTGAAATGGCTCGGTGCGTGGAAATTGGTGCCTTCTTCACCAAACGAGACAAAACCGAGGCAGGCCATCAACGTTTGCGAACTACGTTTGACCATTGCGAACTATGTTGTGGCACCAAACTGGCTACCAACTTCTCAATTAATTGTGTAAAAATCGCATCAGCCATGCGTCACAAAAAAAGAGAAACAAAACACCTGACGACTTGCACAACTGAATCAGGCAGGCCAAACATCAATGATGAGTGCATGGTCATTTAAAAAATGGTGGCACTTTTGGGACTCCCTGTATGGCATGACTCTGGCTCAAATTGGGCCTGATTCATCCATCGTGCCTATGCCAGACTGCTAATATGCACTGCTGACTTGCCATTCCAACTTTTTATTTAAAAAAAATGTCCAATTGAAGGCTTTTGTGGAGCCTGAAAACCTGATCAGAAAAATAACAAAATGTGGGCATGAATTATTGGAGAACTGCTGTTCATTTTCACTGCATGCAGCAAGTAAACAGAATTTTGTTCCACGGTCAAAACATGTTCGCCTGTGATTAACAGCAACAGTATGTGTGCACCACGAACGGAATTGTTACAACAATTAACTAACATCTCATGGTCAACATCTATTCGTTTGCTGAAAACAAATGATGCTTCGCTAGCAGCACCTTCAGATCACACTCAGGTTCAAACTTGTTTGAAAACTTTGTGTGATCAGAAGAAGCAAAGCAAGACATGGTGTTGCTGGCAAAACATCATCATTGTTTTCAACAAATGAACGGATATAGATCAAGAGATGTTTCTTACTCATTACAGCTGTGATTATCAGTGCAGGAGATGGAGACAGGCGTGATGTGATTGTGTGGACTAATACAGACCAAAACAATAAGCAGTGAAATTTTGGCAATGTCGCCAGTGCACAGATATGGGTGGCACGAATCAGGCCAAGGACAATTCTCTGGAAGCAATGGGTTGATAATTCATTCTCGTTACCATCTTCATAAACTATGCATATCTTTTGCCCATCAGAGCTCCATGCCATCCCTGTTACGACTGATTTATTTCTATTGTTGATCATTTCCTCATACCAAGTTCCCTGTGAAAGTAATTTGGCACAATTTTCACAAGGAATACACGTAACAGCCCCAAGCTCCTGTTTTCCAGACCAAAGATGCTTGAGTTGAGCTCTAATTTGTGGGCATACTTTCTGGTCATCATACATGCAAAGCCTCAGCAGCAAACACTATTTAATGTGCCAGTGTTTTGGGTGACTGCTGCCCAGGAATGTTCTCACAAACATTCCTGCAATTGCAAGTAAATTTTATCTGTCTTTATCCTATCTGTTATAGATGGTTTTATCTTCATACATTTTATCATACATCATAGTTTTATCCATCTGTTATAGATAGTTTTATCTTTATCCTTCTGTTATCATTCTCATACGAATAACTCTCTCGGGCATTTGAAAAAAATGAATTGTCACACTCTTGTTTGTCATGCCATCACAAATTGCAAACTGGAGTATCTATTTTGTAATTCTGTTGAAAATTACAAAAAAAAAAAAAAAAAAAACAGGAAGAAAGCTCAAGTGAGCATAATCACGGTCAGGTTCAACTTTAAGCAATTTGACAGAGACTTTCGCTGCCTTTTTTAATAATCCTGAGTAAAGCAGGACATCAGGCAAGGAACATGACAAACGTTACAAGTGAACAACAATATGCCCCCAGAAAATAGAAAATGTTTAACAGACATCGCTGAATCATGGTCGGCATTCCAACAAATGTAAAATAAAGTCCCAACATCCAGATAATAAAAACCGGCTGACCTTATACAACATCCAAACAATGATAAGTCCATTCTGGTCACTGCTGGTCAGCTTTTCATGAGTTTCATTCCAGACCACTGCTTGAATCTGACCAGAGTGGCCTTCCAGGGTCTGATTCATTGATAAGTTTGTCGGTGCTGAAAGGCCACGGACCGTGCCATCTTTTGCTGAAAATAAAAATATGAGAAGCATTCGATTACTGGAAGGTAGGTATGTAGGTATTAGGTAACCAAGCTCATTGTAGATTTTACCGAAGGCCAACCGGCTACCTAAGCCCAACCCAAATCAGTCTTCCTTCTTTTGATGGGGGATTCATCCAATGACGTTCCTGTCGAAATTTGACATTTGCTTTTTGCAGGACGGCCGCATAATTTCACAATCAAAAACCCACATTTTCCCTTGATCCTGCAGGTACCTGTAACGCTTGGTCCAGGTGAAAAATGCAAAATGGCCATTTTAAATATGAATTTGTCCGAAAAAGAAACAGAGCCTTCCCTTTTTGTCCACTCCTGAGGAACCAACATCTTCAAGCTGGTGACTGTATGTAGACATAGTTTTGAATTGGCACTTTCAATTTATCATACTCTTCTCTCTTAACAACATATTCAACATGCTGACAAACACCATTGTAATACACCTGTAATATTGATCAGCAGGCAGGTACCTACCTGATTGGGAGCTGTGGATGCTGCTGACACATGTGGCAGCATTGCAAAGTTGGTTGTTCTTACTTTTTTCTCTGCTGGGATTTTTGGGTTTCTTTGCCATTAAACAGTAGATACCTAGTATGTTGGAAAAATGCTTCCTGCATTCACACTTATTGTTCAGCTCTGGTACCTAATTGTTATGCCTTTTTCAAATATAAAGTAGGCAGCAAGATAAATAAATGAAAAAAAATACAGAAAATCATTTGCCAAAACACCAGCCCACTTTTTTGGATTTTTACTGGACCCAACTTGTACCCGTGACTCCAATACCCAAACCCAACCCATAGGTATCCATTAAAATTTCATGCCTGCATACCCAACCCATACCTACCCATGAGATGCATGTGTCGCAAAATGCGCATGCATGGTGCCACCATCATGAAACAAGCAAAAAATCAAAAGCGAAGTTCGACTGAAAATAACCGAAAGTCGAAATTCGTTCAGTGTTCAGTGTTGCGATTATTTCATCACCTGCTACGGCATGGTACAAGGAGAGAGTTTAAAATTTTAAATCACTTTTTTATCTGGGTTTAAAATATTAAAGCTTTAAATTATTTTAGCTCGATGTTCCGACATAGCTATGGTTGAGGGTAGCTGCTCTAGAGATCAGATTGGTTCTTGGAAGTTTAAACTTGAATTTGTAGATTGTGTACACATCTGAATGGTTCATTTCAAATTAATTTCGAATGATGACAGATGTGTGTTGTGCAACTTCGGATTTTGATACTTTTCCAGAATTATCATCCCCTCATTTTTTTACATTCTTGCAAATATCCTGTCGCAACATGATTTTTTGGACATACCCACTAGCAGGAAATTTTTCACCCAGTTACCCAAACACATTCTCTCCAAAAGTCATACCCACGAATGCATACCTATACCCCAACCTGCACTATACCCATCCATACCCACCTATCATCCTTCAAGGTTCGCCCTTACACATGGGTGCATACCCACGGTTCAAGGAACCTACCTACCTGTTTGCTTAGGTACTCATGTTGGAACTCACTTTTGTGAAATATCAGTGGCTCTAACCAAAAACTACACTGCCCAGAGGATAGAGAAAACACGATATGAGCTCTTTCCAGACACTAACCTGTTTCTAATTTCAGAACTTTCAGCAAACCATCATCACCACCACATGAAATGTATCCATGTTCCTTGTTCCAGGAAACACACTTCAAATTCGTGTTGTTAGGAATTGCAATCTGAAAAAAGATTTACATCAGAATGGCAAAAATGACTCCAAACAGGGAAACACCACTTTTCATCGGCATCTCCCATTTCTGGGAAACTGAAAATGTAGGAGATTTTCAAATTTAATCAACACTCAGACACTGAAAATATTATGACAAAGTGGGAAAGAAAATAAGTGTTATTAGGTTATAAAGTGATGCAAACAAAAAGGATGCTCGAAGAAGTAATTTTATTGTTGTCAGGCCCTGCCAAAAAGAAGGTGAGCTTTTTTGGAGAGACTTCCATGATGGACTTTGGATGCCATTGTTTGTAGGTGCCTACTTACTTGATTCCAGCTCAAAATTTTCAAGTCCCAATCAAAATTTTTTGCAGAAATTCCACAATCATGTTTGTTTCAAAAGTTCACAAAGTTTACAAAAATCAAATACGTAGGTAGATGATCACAGATGAAAAGCAGGTGCTTTGTCACTAAGTCCAGGATGACAGATTGGGACCCTGCTTTCCACTTCTCACAGACCTGACACAAATGTGTGACTTGGCCTCCAAGTCCAGGGTGTCATGTAGGTCACCCTGCTCCCACTGAACTTATAAGTAGGTAGGTACCTCTGCTGCCTTCCCTGATCTTACCCCGCGGGTGGAAGTGCTTCGGAATAGCGCTAATCCGTGGTAGTGGGTGAAATAATTTTCTCCATTCACTTCAATCATAAAAATTATACTTGCAACCTCTGATTGACACCATTCCGGAGAACTTCTCTCCGGGATTAGTGTGTGGAAGAGCAGAGCGCCAATAGTGGCCCTCTGCTATTGCTGATATGAGCACCGAGGTAAGGCACTAGTTGATTGGAAAAGGCGGTGATGATGCTCAGTTTTTGAGAGTCATGAGAGTTAGAAGCAGAGTGCTGTCTTAATTCATTTAGGTGGTCATACTTCGTCCTATCCAAAGCCGGCTACCTCCTTCCCACCAGACATGAAGCAGGTACCTAGGTGCCTATACGAGTACATCAAACAACAGTAATCATCTGGTAGGTAGGTAGTCATTCAAGTGAAATTGAAAATTTCGCTATCTGCATGAAAATCCCAATTTTGTTTGAGCAGTTAAAAGTTAAAGTTTATGTTGAAAGTTAAAGTTAGCCTAAAAGTTAAGATGAAAAGGATTATTGCCGACTGACCCTATAAACATGTTTTGTGTTAGATTAACAACATCATTTACTGTCATGTGCAGAGAGAGGGTGCATCAGCCCAATGCAATTTCAAAGCATCCTGCATCTGACCAGGAATGCCAACAAATCAACTCAATTCTTGAGCGAAGTTTATTTTTGAAGTCGAGGATAGTTTTTGTTTCACATGCTATTTTGTATTCTGTGCAACAATTTCTATTCTATGCAAAATAGCAACCACGGACTTCCAAAACAACCTCTGTCAAAGAATTCGGCACGCACGATGTTCCCTTTTGCAGTTTCTTCACATCAGAACGGAACTCATCTCGTGAAATGGGGAGATTATCTATCTCTTTCACTCTCATTTCTCCAATTTCTCTCATCCCTTGGAGTGCACATCGCACATAACAATCAACGACTCACACATCTTTCTGGACCCAGTGAACATCCCGCTGAACTGAGACATAAACAACCTGAGAAGAGATTGCGATGGGAAGAGACCTGCTTTGTTGCACCACGTACGTTATGTTTGTGCATGCACTGCCAGTGAGAGATTGCGCCATTTCAGAGATGGGACAGTCCGACACTGCACCACCAAGATCAGCTGCCGAAATCATGCGGGGAAGCGAAGAGATGACGGTATGCACGTTCATGCATCTTACCCCACGTTTTTGCAATTTTGGGCACCTTTGTAAAGCTGGGGCCCTTTTCAGTAGATGATTCAAATTTGAATAATTTTCTACAAAAAATCTTCCTATCTTAAGCTGCAGACTGGCGTTTATTTCATGTTAATCGGAGGAACGGTCACAGAATTTGTGATATGCAAAGAAGGGCATCAAAATGTGCCCAAAATCAGTAGATAGGTACATACCCACCTATATAAGTTGGCAAGAATACAAATGGAACTCACCTTCTTGCTGAGATAAACAAACATTGTGTTTGTAGGCTTTCCCCTTGATTAAACCACTGCAAGTAGGTAGGTACCTACTGAAACTGCAAGGTCAAGTCAAGTCACTCTAGAGCCCATCCCCTACATCATTGTAATATGCAAAAATTAGAATAACAATCTATAACAAAAATTAGATCATCAATATTAACAACAAATTAATATCACCATCAATCTATAACGAATATCAGGATAAAATATCAGCACATCAAATGGCAAAAATCAACTGAATATCTTGGGCCCTTATATTTTCAAAGGATGGGGCGACTTATCGATTTGGAATGAGCCAAGGGAAGTGGCATTGCATTGGTTGTGGGGAAGGGTGGTCCCTGAAAAACAGACTGCCGGACCTGTCATGCAGTGGCAGTTATGCAACCAAAATCAACCCATGCTTATGCAACCAAAATCAACCTATGCAAAAGCAGCTGCAAAGAGAATCATTTTTGAACCCGAATCCTCGAATCTGAATCACACTGTCTGAGTCGAATCTCAATCTTTCGAATCTGAATCTTGAATCGAATCTGAATCTTGAATCGAATCTGAATCTTGAATCGAATCTTTTATCGAATCCACCAAACGTAATACCTATGCCTAAAGGGGAAAGGCATGATGGTAATTGATTTATCAAACTTCAGACTTCAAAACCCCAAGATTTTGTCAGGCATCTGCCAGAATAAGTGAATGCACATGTAGGTAGAGCCAAGAACCTATAGTGGTGCATACATAGGAAGTTTTCATTATTCACAGAGGTCATCACAAGTGATTTCGGCCACCATTTGACATTTTTATGTGTGGGCCAGAGGACTACAGCGATGCAGCAGTTTGGTAACCGGCGGCAGCGATCTAATGCTTGGCACTAATTCTGCTTCCGATTTTGACTTCCTGCTAAATAGAGACATTGGTAAAGTTCTTGTAATCATCATTAATCATCATATAATCATTTCATCAGGTAAAGTCCTTGTGAAAGTGACACCAAGGTATTTTGTCTTATCAACTGCAGGCAAGGCTATATCATTAACACAGTAGTAACAGTAGTAACAGTAGTAACATTGTAGTAACAGTCTTTTGTTGAGGGAATCCCAGCCCAAATCAGTCAACATGCTTGTCACACTTGCGTCAAAAGCAAAATTTCCTGTTACGAACCTAGCTGCATTTCTTTGCACAGCCTCAATTGCATCAATGTGACATTTTCGATAAGGGCTCCATGTCGTGGTAGAATATTCTAGCAAAGGCCTTACAGTTGAAAAATACAGAATTGACTTTATACGCCGTGAAGCATGATTGTAATTGCGAATGAGAAAACTTAATTGATGCCAGGCCTTTTTAACAATCGTTTGAATATGGGGAAACCAACTGAGCTTGCTGTTAAAATTTAAACCCAAGTACTTCACACAATCTGGTCTGGATAGCACAGCGGAATTCACAGAATAATCAAACAGGGGGTTAGTGGAGGATGAAAATGACATGACCGAAGTCTTGGAGATGCCAATTTCCATTAAATTCTGCTCACACCAGTCATTTATTTGTACCAGATCTGTTTGAAGTGCGACACAGACCTCGAGGGAATGGATAACTCTGTATACCACGATGTCGTCAGCAAAAAGTCTGATGGGAGACTTTATGTGACGTATGAGATCATTAATAGGTATATATTAGAAGGAGAAGTGGGCCACAAAGAGAGCCTTGTGGAATGCCACTAGTGACAGGTTGGGGATCTGATTGATCCTGGTTGATTGAGACCTGGAAATATCTATCGCTCAAAAAGTTTCATATCCACAAGTATAGATTTTCTGGGATGGAGAGTTTTGAAAGCTTCCAACAGAGTAAAGGAATAGATACCCTGTCGAATGCCTTCACAAGGTCTATGAATATTGCATCTGTTTGAATTGACCTGCCTAAAGTTGACGACAAATCATGAACAAAACCTGTGAGTTGGGTTTCACAGGAGTGACCAGACCTAAAACCATGTTGGCCATGAAAGAAAAAGTCCTTGCTTTCAAGAAGATTTTTTTTCTGAATTTTTATTTTCTCAAATTCCCAATTTATTGCCAATTTCAACAAGATCACGTTGTAGGACATTGTTTTAAATTGTTACAACAGTGTTTGAGAAGCACTCATGCAAACAAGATACAACAAATGTTGAAATTATAAATAACCAAAACTTACAGTTGAGCGTAGTCCATGTATCAGCCACCCATCTTGTTGGAGGGTCGAGACACAGGTTTTCCAAACCATTAGGCCTAACAGTCCAGAGTATTACATAGGTATCTAACTATGTAGATTAGGTATCTACCTATCATAATAGAAAACAGATATGTTTTAGGTAGGCCCTAGGTAGGTAGGTTTTTTGGGTAGGCCTAATTTTAGATTTTAAATATTGGTTGGTAAGTATCTACCTACATTTTTTCTGAATTTTTATTTTCTCAAATTCCCAATTTATTGCCAATTTCAACAAGATCACATTGTAGGACATTGTTTTAATTTGTTACAACAGTGTTTGAGAAGCATTCATGCAGACAAGATACAACAAATGTTGAAATTATCAATAACCAAAACTTACAGTTGGGCGTAGTAGTCCATGCATCAGCCACCCATCTTGTCGGAGGGTCGAGGCGTTAGATAGCAAAGATACCCTGCCACCATCTTCTCCATCAACTTAGCTGATGCACTTATTAGCTGATAGGCCTGAAGCTGGAAACAGATAGTGGCAGGCCACCATTTGGAAGGGGCCTAACAATACTGCGCTTCCAATCCAAGAGTATAGAGTTTAATGCCAGGGAGGATGAAAAGAGAACAAAAAGAAACTTTGCCACAACTGTGCGCAGTGATTCTTTATGAACATCATGGGTATTGAATCAATAAGGTCAAATGTTGAATTATTACATGACCTTATTGATCTGACCAAAGCCTCAAAGGAGATAACATCAGCATCTATAAGCAAATTTATTTATTTATTTATTTATTTGCAAGAAACAAGGCAGATCGCCTATATGCCATTGGTATAGATATACACAAACTGTTTCACAGCAAGAATATCAGTGCAGCAATCTTTCTAGATGAAATGTAAGAATGTGAATATCAAAATGTCATTTACAGAAGTTCTTTCTATCTGCACAAAACGTGTCATACCTACATAGAAGAATCATACGGATGTGAACATTGTACAAAAGCATGGCATTGTCTCCTCAACACCTCCATCCCAACGTCTTATATCCTAGCTAAGCAGGAAATCCTGCTTACTCGGGTGATGAGAGTCGTTGGCCTGTCCCTTGCTGCCTAGTTCACACATTACAGCTCTCAGGAACCTCCCCAGCCTTATTATCCCCCACCAGGGTTGAGCATAGGGGGGGGTAGGGGGGGGGGTTACCCCCCCTGGCCTTCGGCCGAGGTTCCCCCCCCCCAGCCTTTTTCCGACGGTACCTCCCCAGCCAAGTGTGTGTGCAGGGCACACACCAGGACTTCAATAGGAGCAACATTGTTTCTTTGTACTTTCTGTTTTGATTCCCCTGCCTGAAAAAGGCTAGGGGGGGTAACCTCTGCCTTTGGCCGAGGTTACCCCCCCCCTACCCCCCACCCCAGAATGTTGCTGTCAAAGTCCTTCCTGGTGTGTGCCCTGAACACACCAGGAAGGACTTCATTAGCAACATTCTGTTTCTTTTGTACCTACTTCCTTTTTGATTCCCCTGCCGGAAAAAGGCCAGGGGGGGGGTAACCTCGGCCTTTGGCTCAGGTTATCCCTATCCTTTTTCCAAGGGTACCTTTGGCCAAAGTCCTCGTGTGTCCTGCACACACCAGGAAGGACTTCAATAGCAACATTCTGTTTCTTTTGTAATTCCTGTTTTGATTCCCCTGCTGGAAAAAGGCTAGGGGGGGTAACCTCGACCTTCGGCCGATGTTACCCCCTAGCCTTTTTCCGAGGGGACCCTTGGCCGAAGTCCTGGTGTGTGCCCTGCACACCCCAGGACTTCAATAGCTACATTCTGTTTCTTTTGTACTTTCTGTTTTGATTTACAGAAAATGGTAAAATGAAAAAAAACTCATCCAGAAAGTCGTGTCTGACAGGTATTTCCTTACTCCATCTATTGCGACTGCAAACCCTCCAGGATAAGGAAAAAAGGACCTGAAATGTCGTAAAATGGCATCTGAGGAACCCTAATTTTTCAAAAAAGCTTCAGCTTTTTTGAAAAATTAGGGGGGGTCTGGCGGCAGCCCCCCAGACCCCCCATGCTGGGGGGCTGCCGCCCCCCAGACCCCCCGCATTTTCGGTGCCCTACCCCCCCCCCGTCGTAGACCTCTTTACCCCCCCTCTAAGGTACCCTACCTTGCCCATCCCTGTCCCCCACTTGTCTTTGGGATTAAATAGAGAGGCCAAACTGCTGGCGTTCTCAGGATGTCCCCCCACCTCACTCAGATATCTTGATCTCAATGCAGCAAAATGCGGGCAGTCAAAAATGTAATGTTCTTCATCCCCAACTCTCCCTTCCGAACACTTTGTGCACAATCTCTCCTCCCTGGGTATTTTAGCCCACCTGCCCATCTCAATCGGCAGGAGATGGTTTCTTGATATAAATTTAACTATACTTCGTATGTAGCATTTAGGCACACTGTAATTCAAAAGACTAGGGGCCATTAAACTTGGCCTAATGTCAGCATACATGGACCCCTTGCACGAGCGCACCTGCCAAGCCTCCACTCTTCTTGAAATCTCCCCATCAAAGTTGTCCTGAGAACTGCTGAACATTCCCCAGGGTTGCTAAGAACGAAATCCGGTCGTTTATAGAAATTGCTCAGCCCTAAGAAGTCTAACAATTCCACCAACCCGCTGAGCCAATCATTTTTTAAGTGTGGTGACAAATGCTCAGTTTCCCCTTCCTTGGTCGCACACATAATGTCATATACCTTTCTGACAAGAGAATGCCGGGGTTGTCTCAATATTTTAATCCAGTACTTAAAAAATAGTGTCCGTGCTTTTACATCGATTCCATATCTGCCGGTTTCCCCATATATAAAATAGATTGGCGTGGATTTTTTCAGGTGAAATAAGTACCGGATGAAATTCCGATGAACACTTTCTAATACATGTCTAGTAGCATGTCCCCATACCTCGCAACCATACAACAATACAGGTGATACAATAATATCAAACAGTTTGAGACAGGAAGCAAAGTCAACCTCCCCCTGCTGCCGATTCTTTCGGAGCATCGCCAAAACCGCCCCTTGTCCTCTTAATGCTAGCTTTTTACAGCTGCTAGCGAGGCTGCCAGTAGCGTTGATC
>JASGXE010006162.1:0-21579 GCA_030068105.1 Sinentomon sp. SZTP_YWyxl
ATTCAAGCAATGGTTGAACAGTACCAGGATCGACAGGAGGAAGTCCGCTTAAGGTCCTATTCAGCTGACAGCAGAGTCGACGCAGGTGATATGCTCCAACTGCAGAGAGATGAACTCCGTCTGAAACAATCCAGTCGTCATTTATCACGAAGTTCATGTCCCCAAAATGAATACCCAATGACCTGCAGAGGTAGTAACATTCCCGGTTGACATTCTTTATGAGGTTCGTTGAGATGTCGCGACGATCTATGAGCGCTGAGAAGGCTAACTTCGCATCAGGTGCACGGTTCTTTATGATCGAGAAAAGGACAGTTAAATCACCAATAAACTCGGAAATACTGCTGAGGTTAGGAAGGTCACATGTTCCGACATGAAGTATGACCTTGGCAGTGCTTCCGCTAACGATGTCGGAAGTGCTGATAATCTTTGACAGACGACGAATGGTTGAACCTGGGAAGGCATAGATGGCACTATCATTATCAGTCCATTCCGAAGTGATGGATTTCAGCATGGAGTCACCGATAAGAATGGTGCTGCTGTTTGGCTTTCCGTAAACCAGATTCTTGCTAAATGTTTGCCGTGGAGAGAGCACGGATGGCGTTGTGCAGGGTACAGAAGCACTGGTGGAGGAGAGGGGAGCTTGAAGCGCTGACAAGGAGGCTTTGAAATCCTCAATTGATGCTGTGAACTGGGCTAAAGTGCCGTCGACATTGTTTAGCCGTTCCTGCATTCTGGCCAGGTTGTCCCTGTTGACAGAGACATGTTGAAAAAGGTTGTCTTTCAACTCTTTGACGTCTTGTCCGGCTTCTTCTGCTTTGGTCCGGAATTGGGTTTCCAATCGGGCTAATTCTGCCTTAAGACAATCAGACGAAGCTAATGTGTCCACAGTAGCTGCGAGATGGGTTAGGCAGGCGGAGCAGGATATGGTGGTAATGATACTAGATGAAGGGATTCCAATGCAGTCAATGTGAAACCAGCGAGCACAGCCTGGACGACGCAGACAACATTCCACCATGTCGCCAGATTTGGGAGGATGCTTTCTCCCATATTTGCAACGAGGATAGCAATAGTTCTCGACAGGACCGACACTGGACGTAGAAACACGAGGCGAACCATTTGAAGGAGAGCAACGAGCAGCCGAGGCCTTTGAAGGTGGCTTAACCATGATGCACTCGGACAGAAAAAGATGAAGGGCGACAACTTAATGGACGGAAGCAGGCGGGGAGAAGGAACGACGAGACGCTGCACACACAGGGATGCGAACGACAGGACACCCAGAACAGCACAGGTCCAGAGCCAACTCCACCTGTCTTGGAAATGGGGGTTACGTTAGCGAAGGTTACGTGGTCGATAAATCTTCAGGTCTAGAGCCAACTCCACCTGTCTTGGAAATGGGGGTTACGTTAGCGAAGGTTACGTGATCGATAACCTTCAGGTCTAGAGCCAACTCCACCTGTCTTGGAAATGGGGGTTACGTTAGCGAAGGTTACGTGGTCGATAACCTTCAGGTCTAGAGCCAACTCCACCTGTCTTGGAAATGGGGGTTACGTTAGCGAAGGTTGCGTGGTCGATAACCTTCAGGTCTAGAGCCAACTCCACCTGTCTTGGAAATGGGGGTTACGTTAGCGAAGGTTACGTGGTCGATAAATCTTCAGGTCTAGAGCCAACTCCACCTGTCTTGGAAATGGGGGTTACGTTAGCGAAGGTTACGTGGTCGATAACCTTCAGGTCCAGAGCCAACTCCACCTGTCTTGGAAATGGGGGTTACGTTAGCGAAGGTTACGTGGTCGATAACCTTCAGGTCCAGAGCCAACTCCACCTGTCTTGGAAATGGGGGTAACGTTAGCGATTTCCAGGATTTTGCGTAGGTCAGAGTACAACCTCAGGTTTAGGTAGCCCCAACACATGTTTCTTGCGAGAATGGCCAGGGTTACGTCAGCAGAAGGTTACGTGTCATAAATCTTGCGAGGTCCTAGTAGCACACACTCCGACCTGTCTTGGAAATGGGTTACGTTAGCGAAGTTACTGGTCGATCTGCTTCAGTGGTTTGAAGACACCAGCTTCGCCAGCGACAAGTGATGATTCGTTAGAAAGAATTACCTGTCTGCCATCCGACGACTGCATTCAAAGACACAGGATGAAGTATCTGCACAATAATCA
The DNA here is from genome assembly GCA_030068105.1 of Sinentomon sp. SZTP_YWyxl. Classification (NCBI taxonomy): domain Eukaryota; kingdom Metazoa; phylum Arthropoda; class Protura; order Sinentomata; family Sinentomidae; genus Sinentomon; species Sinentomon sp. SZTP_YWyxl. Next base: position 2,161 of record JASGXE010006162.1, read on the forward strand.
ACTGAAACTGAGCATTTGAAAAGAAATTGGCAATTTTTGTCTTCCTCATTCGCGACTCCGCCTCACATGGACCTGGTAAACCTGTTGAGGCGAATGAGGCGGGGAAGTCGGAAGAGGCGAAGTTTGAAGAGGGATTGTTCACTTTTTTGTTTTTGTTATTTTTGTTTTCTTTTCATTTCACTAAATTTCATCCTTTTTTCTATCCTGTCTAAACAGACGGAATTGATTTTGGGTATCCATGTTTTTTAGTTTCCTTTCTCTTCGACAACCAGTTATCCGTCAACATCCTCGTTTGAAACGAGAAAAACAAAAAATTGAGCACTTGGTCTGCCGAAATCGCCATTTTACGGTCTGTGAGATATCTTCAGACCTTTGCATGGTGAAAACCCAAGTTTGTGAAGTTGTGTCAGAAGATTGCCAAAGGATCATATCAATGACTCCAGCAGTGAGGAAGGCCAAACCCTTCAGGCACTTCTACACCACTACCAGTCCGAAACTTTAAGAACACCCTCGTAGATATTTTATTTAAGCACTGTGAACAGCCGCAAACTGCCAGTTTCAAATCAATGATTTTTGAAGCATAGAAAAAGTTAAAAACAACAAATAGGAAAGCATCAAGAAAAAATATGAAAACTCCCATACAAACCCCCCTGCCTCACCTCAACCTCATTTGCTGACACTGCAAAAATCTCACCTGTTCAAGGTGGCAGGGAAGATACTCGTAATTCATGTTGTAAGGATGCCATGGTTGATGGAATGGTTGATGCCTCTTCTGGTTGATGCCAATCTCATGGTTTCTGTTCATGCCACCCATACCTCGTTGATACCACCCATTGCAGTTTTATACGGAATAATTTGAGAGGAAATACGCACACGAACTGCCAACGTGCTGTCACAAATCAGCCTTCTTTCCTGGGCCCTCTAGACCACGTACGTGAAGTTGGCCCCCCGTACCAGCCCCCCCGGACGAAACCAAGTGTAAACGTTGGTGCTACGATAGTGCTGCTTGGTGCCCAAATCTGGTGGTTGGTGCTGCTTTACTTTTTGAGAAAATTGAAAAAATACCGGGGGGGCCAACTTCAAATGTGAAGGCTGCCCCCCCCGGTACCAAATAATTAGCCCCCCCGGACAAAACCTATTGTAAACGTTGGTGCTACGACCGTGCTGCTTGGTGCCCAAATCTGGTGGTTGGTGCTGCTTTACTTTTTGAGAAAATTGAAAAAATTCCTTGGGGTCAACTTCACATGTGAAGCCTGCCCCCCCCCCGGTACCAAAAAATTGCCCCCCGGACAAAACCTATCGTAAACGTTGGTGCTACGATAGTGCTGCTTGGTGCCCGAAACAATTTCACAATCCAATGTTGCGTGCTGCCATCTTGAAGGAAACAACGGCAGGAAGAACATGTCCTGATTCCCATCTGCAGGATGCAATGAGAACAATCACTCAGAAATTCGAGAGCTTCGAAACATTTTTTTTTTCAATGTGGAGACATCTATGATATAAAATAAGAAGTAATTCGAGATCGAAAGAAAACTTGTTTTGAAACCGAAAGATGGCTTTGTGCAGTGTACGTCCATTTCATCCTGCATTGGACACACAGATGGAAGCACAATGGGATTGGATTTGCCGACTCCATGGCAATGCGTCAGTGTGTGACTGAGATGTTTGGGTTGGCACAGTTTTGTCTCCGAGGAGACCGAAATGATGTGTGTTGCATGCCCATTTTAAAAGTTGGGCGCATCGGAGATTTCCCCGACGAGGAGACCGAAATGATGTGTGTTGCATACCCATTTTAAAAGTTAGGCGCATCGGAGATTTCCCCGACGAGGAGACCGAAATGATCTGTGTTGCATACCAATTTAAATGTTAGGCGTTTCGGAGATTATCCCTCCCAGGAGACCGAAATGATGTGTGTTGCATACCCATTTTAAAAGTTAGGCGCATCGGCGATTTCGCCGCCGAGGAGACCGAAATGATGTGTGTTGCATACCCATTTTAAAAGTTAGGCGTTTCGGACATTTCCCCTCCGAGGAGACCGAAATGATCTGTGTTGCATACCAATTTAAATGTTAGGCGTTTCGGAGATTATCCCTCCCAGGAGACCGAAATGATGTGTGTTGCATACCCATTTTAAAAGTTAGGCGCATCGGCGATTTCGCCGCCGAGGAGACCGAAATGATGTGTGTTGCATACCCATTTTAAAAGTTAGGCGCATCGGAGATTTCGCCGCCGAGGAGACCGAAATGATGTGTGTTGCATACCCATCTTAAATGTTTGGGGTTTCGGAGATTTCCACTCCCAGGAGACCGAAATCATGCGTGTTGCATACCCATTTCAAAGGTTACGGGTTCCGGAGATTTCCCCTCCGAGGGGACCGAAATGATGTGTGTAGGCGAGTGCCTTCACATACGAAAAAATAGGATATTTCAAACTGCCGATTCAAGGCAAATTTTTATTCACGACGAGCAATCCGCAGATCAGGGCTTGATAACTCCCGCCAAATGAAAATAAAACAGGACGGGATGTCCGCAAAGAGCAGTATGCTCTTGCAGTTGCATACCTATTTTAAAAGTTAGGCGTTTAGGAAATTTCCCCTCCGTGGAGAACAAAATGATGTGTGTTGCATACCAATTGACGAACGCCTTGTGCATGATTTCTTTTATTCGTAATCTGCATTTGTTTGTTGCTGCCGTTTTGCAGTAAAATGTATAAAGTATTTGCATAAAAATAAATAATCGTATAACCAAATACAGCTTCACCTGTTTTGTGAGTTTTGGGAACTTGTACATGAGCATATTAGTTTTATAAAAGCTATTCGAAATTCCTCGGTTTGAGCAGATCACAAGAATAGTGTCCCGCAGTGATGAACGTACCGTTCCAGTCTTTCCAGTCAAATGAGTCTTTCCATTGGCAATCAGATAGAGTCGCGCTTTGAATGGGCAATCATCCTTGAATGGGCTGGACTCGGAGGAGCACTGCGCCGGACGAGTGTCGGAATGGGCAGTTTTTTCTCCAACGGTAGAAATCTTCAAGGAAGCAGCGTCTGTTAGAGCCCTCAAAACGAATAAGGGATTCGCGGATAATCTCAGCGCAAACCCCCACGTGTTCATTAATACCAATTTTGGTAATGAATTGGATCTTGGTTCGCTGGTATCCAGGCGCAAAGTTCATATGGATTGAATCTGTTCCACGACATTCTTTCCCATTCACTCAATTTTAGTTTGCCGAACTGCTATTCCATCAAAGCCCGTCAACGCAGAACAGATAATGGACTTGCTGTTTACACGCCGATCTTTTTAACTAATGTGATCTTCAATTAATTTTTTCCGAAAACCATCAGGGAATGGAATGGCCTTCCCTCGAGTTCAAAATTTATCTCTCATGCACGCATGTCCCTCGGCGTCGCACCTCAGACATGAGTTTTTTTCTGGCTCTTTATTTGAAATATCTCAGAACTGATTTGTGTTATGCTGGTCTTTTTTCGAAATTGTTGCTGTTGTGCTTGATTTTCACTCTTTTGAATTGAAGTGATTTCTTTGACGAAGCCATGACTGTATCAATATCTTTGTGTGTTTGTGTTCTGTCACCAGTTCATTTGTGACAGTATTGCCTGTAATAAATAATAAATAAATAAATCTTAATTTATTGTCCCACTTAATGCGAACAACGCACTTTGTTTAAACGTCTACGTGCTGCAGGTCTGTGTCCTCGCAGAATTATATTTATGCAGCATGACACTTGTTGAGCTGGTTGGAGACGAATGAGTTTGTGAACACGTGTTGTTGAGCCTTCGGTCTTCACGGTATACGAAATGTCTGAAAGAAAGAGAAGGAAAAAAAAAGCAATCATGCATTTATCTCGCGAATTGCGCCAAGCGCAGCAGTTTCCCAGTACCTGGTGCTTTATAAGATGTGCTTTTAATAAGAAGCATGAACGTTTACAGGAGGGTCGGTCCTACTGTAAACGTTCTGCATTGATTATTTGTGCATTGATTCGTGTCTGCATTGATTATTTGCACCGGCATTTTGTGCAAAATAGGTATGGTTTAGCTAGCGGGTAGTTTGTGGTAGAAGTTTTAAAACATGCTGGTCCATAGCTGAGACAGTAATTCAGCAGGAATTTTTGCACATGTGACGACAGGTATTTTATCACTCTGCGCATAGTTGCGAGGCAGTAATTCAGCAGGAATTTTTCCACAGGTGACTGCAGTGTTTTACCACAGTGTGTGTAGGTACAGTTGAGACAATAAAGCAGCAGGGTTTTCCACAGGTGATGGGATGTGTTTTACTACAGTGTGTATGCCTGCTGAATCATAAATTCAGCAGGCATTTGTCACGGGTGTAAAAGGTATCCTGATATAGTAATTCAGCAATAATTTTTTCCACAGATGACAACAGATGTTTTGCCACAGTGTGTAGGAATAGACTGAGAAAGTAATTCAGTTGGATTTTCCACAGGTGACCGCAGGTGTTTACCATAGTGTGAATAGCTTAGTCAGTTATTCAGCAGGAATTTTTCCACCCGTAAAAAAAGGTGTTTTCCTATGCTTGCAAGATGAGAGAGTAACAAAGCAGGAATTTTTCACAGGTGACAACATGTTTTACCAGAGTATGTATTGGAAGAGCTTAGAATGAATTTCCACATGTAGCGGCAGGTGTTTTTCCACAGTGTGTACCTACAGCTGAGTCAGCAATTCAGCAGGAGTTTTTCCACGGGTGAGAAAGGTATTATACCACGTGCTGGCAGAGATTGTAATCCAACAGGAATTTTTCCACGGTGACAACAGATGTCTTACCATAGCGTGAATTTTTCCTCAGATGACAACATGAGTTTTCCCACAGTGTGCATAGCTAAGACAACAATTCAGCCGGAATTTTTTACAGGTGAAAAAAGGTTTTAATCACGTTCATGGCTGAGGTAGTAAATCAGCAGGATTTTCCACAGGGGACAGTTTACCACAGCGTGTATTGCTGAGTCAGTAATTCAGCAGGAATTTTTCCACACATGAAAAAAGATATTTTACCATGTGTAGAACTGAGTCATTAATTCAACAGGAATGTCTCACCATTGGTACAACAGATATTTTACCAGAGTGTGTATTGGTCTTGCTGAAACAGTAATTCAGGACAACAAGTGGTGGACAACACATCTGGTGACAATTGTTTTACCACAGTGTATATAGCTGCATGAGACAGCAATTCGGCAGAATTTTTCACAAGAAAAAAAAATTCCTCACCTTTTTCACACGAGGGTGAAAAAGGTGAGGAAAGGTGTTTTACGGCGTGTATGGCTGAGATAGAATTCAGCAGGATTTTCCCACGGGTGACTGCTTTACACGAGTGTGTTTCATTAATTCAGCAGGAATTCCACCGCAGGTGACAACATATATTTTTCCGGGGTGTGTCGGTGTAGCTGCGAGACAATAATTCAGCAGAATTTTCCACAGGTAACAACAAAGTGTTTCACCACAATGTGTAAATTGCTGAGACAGTGATTCAGCAGAGAGATTTCTGCAAGTGACAGCAGGAGTTTTACCACGGATTGGCTATTACCAAATGATGGTACTGTAAAATACTTATGAATGAAAGTTTTCTCAATGCGATTTTTGTTTAACCGTACCTACAACTCGAAGATTTGTCCTGCAAAATATTGAAAATTTATTCTTAAAATCCTGGCATATACAGGGTGTTTCAAAAAACCGGCGCAATCTGAAATTTTTCATGCAGCTCAACATTTCGACGGTCATTTTGACTGTCCCAACCTTCAACGTTTTTGTTTTTATTTTGTTTCGAATTCTTGGATGCCATCGGGGCAGCAAAGCCACAGAGCCCCCATGGTGTCTTGGTGAATGCAATTGCAAGCATATCTGTGCATACAGGAAATCACAGTGCATGTGAAAACACAGTAAAAAATGATTAGATTTCTGCCTTGCCCCTTATGCGTATGCAACGCGGAAAATTTAAACCATGCATGTGGCATAGCAGATTGTTTCAAGAGGGGCTAGAAGGTGACGTAAAAATTCCGGCCTTGCCCCTTCTGCGTATGCAACACGACAAATTTCAACCATGCATGTTGCATAGCAGATTGTTTCAGAGGGGCTAGAGGACATGTTTTAATTTCAACTGTGCCCCTTCTGCGTATGCAACAGGCAAATTTCATTTTCCGCGTTGCACACGCAGAAGGGGCAAAGCATAATTTTCTGACTGAATAAATTTCTGACTGTTAAATAATTTCTGCAAAGCCATGCATGCACTTGGTACGAACATGTGCAGCATACATGTGCACCAAGTGCATGAACTGCATGCACTTGGTACCATGAGGGCTTTACAGCTTTGCTGCCCCGATGAGAATGGAACTCCGCTGGTGTCTTCATCGGAAAAGGCTAATATTCTTTCTCGTGTGTTCAGGGCCAATTTCCTCCCTCCCAACAATGCTGGCGCAACAAACTCTCTTGCTCCGACTATGTTGCAAACTTCCACTTCTAACGTCATGAATCTTCAGGTGTTGAAATCAATCATTGATCGTTATTTTGATGTTTATAGCATTATTCGTTCAATTAAAAGTATTTGCGCCAGGAAAGCAGTGGGCCCGGATAAGATTCCAATGTCTATTTTCAAAAATCTGTGCTTGTCCCTCGCACCATATCTTCATGTCTTATTTAAGGATATTTTACGTTCAGGTAAATTTCCTGACAAGTGGAGGGAGGTTACCATAGTCCCTGAGCCAAAAAAGGGCTCAAAATCAAATCCCCTTAACTACCGTCCTATCTCACTCATTTCTAGTGCCCCGAAGATTTTCGAAAAACTTTTGTGCAAAGCACTTTCCGACTTTGCAACAAGTCAAGGCATAATTCATCCCAGCCAGCATGATTTTTCAGAGCAAAAAAATCTTGTGAAACTCAGCTCATTGGATTTTGCCATGATATTTCTCGTAGCCTTGAGAGAAAAGAGCAGATGGATGCTGTTTTTATTGATTTTGAAAAGGCATTTGATAGAGTTGATCACAAACTTCTCTTAAGAAAGCTGAGTATCCCCGATGTACCTGTTCCCTTGATCTCACTTTTGGAATCCTATCTTACCAATAGACGTGCCTTTGTTTCGGTTGATGGCACTTTATCCGATGAAGCCTTAGTTTTGTCATCGGGAGTGCCTCAAGGTAGTTCGCTTGGTCCACTGCTCTTCCTTCTTTTCATTAATGACATTTTGAATGTTTAAGTTGTGTATCTCGGCTATTTGCCGATGATTTAGTGATTTACTTGCCTTATCTTGACCATGAGTCCCAGGTAGTTTTACAGGCAGACCTTTTCAAAATTCAGAACTGGTGTAACGATTGGAAAATGAAGATTAATGTGGAAAAATGTGCCTCAATGACACTTATCAGAACCCTCAGACCTGATGGCAACAATTTACCAAATCGTCTGTACTTGCTGTACGGGTGCCAATATCTCGCGTGTCCTCATTTAAATACTTGGGGGTCACATTATCCAGGACTCTGAATTGGAATGAGCACATTAGTAGGGTTGTCAATAAGGCCAAAGCAGCTTTGGGGGCAATTCGGCGGCAACCTCTCTCATGCAGAAAAAAGTGTCAAGCTAATGGCTTACAAAGTGTCAGTACTCCCGATTCTTGAATATGCTAGCTGTGCATGGGACCCATTTTTGGTGAGCCATATTGAGGCTCTCGAAAAGGTACAGAGAAGTGCAGCTAGGTTCATTAAATGATTATGGGTACACATCCAGTGTTACAAGGATGCTTAACGAATTAGGTCTTTTGCCTCTCCAACAGAGGAGATCGATGAGACGGCTTTATACACTTAAAAAGATTCTTAGAGGTTCGCTGCTTCTTTCTCTGCCGGACGAAATACAAGCCAACCCTTTCACTAACAGCCGTTCTCATCCATACAAATTTACTGTACCCATTTTGAAGCTCAATACGCATTTTAAATCCTTCTTTCCCAGAACAAGGCTCCGATAAAGTGACGTTTCCCAAGCGGGTGCACCAATGAGATGGCAGTCGTGCCTCATTGGCCACCAAATGGGATGTGACGCAGGACCAGGTTTGAAATCCCGTGGGTTTGACAAAATCGCCGCCGGGGTCAACACCGGGGTCGCCGGGGTTGGTCGTCTGCTAGCTGTCTTTCAAGGTGGACGTGTTTTTCATCGCTCCGGTGCATTTCGTCAATTTTCATCTCATTTCTGGATTTGAAACGGTCAGGTTTCATTCAGTCAGTATTTCTTTCGGCGACAAGGACGCTTTGGTGAACAGATAATCGCTTGTTGGGAACCATGGGAGATAAACGCCGTGTTTCCAGCTGAAATCAAGAACTGGTTTCCGCATCCATAGGTACCTACCTATACCTATACGTAGGTACCTATCCAACTTGGAATCGCCGCCCCATCCATTTCATATCCTGTGCTGTGGTCCCGCTTGGCAAAAATCAGTGCGCGAGCCTGTTTGCACTGCCAGAACTGTGGAGGAAAAACGCCAGCACGTGCCACCGACGAGCGGAAATCAAAAACGGCTTCTTTCCTGCAGCTGCCCAGGGCCTTCACAAGCCGCAATTCAACCTTTTTCCACAGCTGCCGGTATTCTCACACAGCACATCGCAGACTGCTTGATCATCAACCACTGCCGCTTCATGCTGCGATCCCCTGCCATGATATTTCTCAAGGATCTGAATCCCATGTCGACGATTTCCTCGTTTTCAGTCCGCCGCCATTTTCAATTTCCGCGCACCTCGGGAAGAGGCTAATCCCCTCGGTGACGCGTCTCAAGTTGCCAACATAAAATCCGTGCAAAAACAATTGCCTCCGAAATTTTGTGATAATGGGACGCAAAGCAGCAGTCCAGTTGCAATCTGGAAAAACGTATTGCCTGGATTCCTGCAAATTTAACGGCAGGGAATCCAAAGCTGCCGGTGATATGATTTCCTGCTGCCTGGCCCTCAGCGGATGCAAGCAGTGGTTTCACTTCACCTGCGTCAAAATCCCAACATCTGCCTTTGTCGCGTTTTGGGTCTGCCCGAAATGCATTAAACTCATCAAGGATGCAGCAACAAATGCCCCAGACTGTGTTGCCACGTTTGATACCCGTTTGACTGCAGTTGAACATGACATTTCTGACATCCGTTCGAAGTTATCGAAATCCTCTGATGCAGTTAATGGTGAATTTTCGGACAAAATCAATGCCATTAGCGCTGAAGTCAAGAACTTGAAATCGGCGTTCCAAACACTGAATTCCAGCACCCCAGCGCCCTTCATCACCCCACAGGTCTCTCAGTCGTCACCTGTGATCCTCCGTCCGAAAACCCGACCCACTCACTCTGGTCAAACACATTCTGTCGATGATCGGTCCGTTCAGCAAGTATCACAAAGACCTCCGGTTACTTGCCATGCAAATGTTCTTCCGGTTTTCCCTCTCCAGCCAACTTCAACAACGAGTTCATCACCTGTTGATCATTCTTACATGACGTCAGTTTTGAATGTCTCTGCTGAGTCTTCAATGCCGGCTCACCCTCATGCTCAACGGCGATCGCTAACACCGCCGCCTGCATCAGCAGAGCATCATCAACCAAGAATGGGTCGCCAGAGCATCACTAGAGCGTCATCATTCAACCTCAAACCTTCACCAGATCGTGTTGGAAATAAGCTCTACCCCCGCCTCTCACCCTCGCCAGTCACTCCTCCGAGTGTCCTGGCCTATGATCGACCTTCAGCAAAAAACCCTCCATTGGCTGCAACTTCTCGACCCTTTTCATTGACTCCCCAACCTCAAGCTGGTCAGTCTTACCCGTGTCAAGTCAGACGTTACACATTCAACCCTTCTCAACTACGGGAGGCGGGTACTGTTTTCCGGTCAGCAAAACGCCAGCACCATCGTTCTCGGTGATTCACTGATAAAGTACACTTATGAGAAGCTGGACTTTAAATCATGCGGACATTACTGTCTTCCTGGTGCATCGTTACTGGATCTTGCGAAATTCCTCCTTGATTCGAGGATCCTGACGCCAGCTGTTCGTCATGTTATCTTCAATGGAGGGACAAACAATCTTGGTAAGGGTCAAAATCTGCCGTCATTTATGCGTGAATTTCAATTTCTTGTGGAAACTATCCGGTGCTTCAGGCCGTGTGTGAAAATTGCCTTCGCGGCTGTTCTTGTCCGTTCAGATATACCATCTCAGCTAATCTTCCACTTGAACTCTCAATTATTCGATTTCTGCCGTTTCAATAACATTGGGTTTGGTGACATGAATTTTGTCATGCGATCCAGCTGGTTAAGCCGCGATGGTGTTCACTTGTCCAAAGAAGGATCGCTTCATCTGTCTTGGCTTTTCAGCGATTTTTTCTCTCTGATGAACTATGGCCATTTAAGTAACTCTCGTAATAATTATTCCTTGATGCCTTTTTTAGCATAAATGATTTTAACCATGAGTCACCTCGCACTGAGCATTGGTTTTCCGGGAAAATTCCTTTTTCTTATTGTTATAATAACAATTGTGTTAAGTTACCAACAACAATGAACTCTCAACCTGAGAGAAAGGGCACATGGGCTACGCCGAGGAGAATATCCCACAACTGTGGAGCACAGAAAAAAGGGGCTAATCTTTTATCTGAATATGAGGTGCATGCTTCTGCTTCTGGAGCACGCTGTCCTGTCAACCTCTATGAACCCAATAACACTTGCAAAGTGCTCATGTGTAACCTCAGAAGCTTGAAAAATAAGGTTTTAAAATTTGAATCCCTCATTGAGCTTCATCATCCCTCTCTGATTGTTGGAACAGAATCGTGGCTTTCCCCAGACCTCAGTGACAATGAGTTTTTTCCATCAAATTATACAGTTTTTCGACGCGATAGACAGGGTAAGCGTGGTGGGGGCATCTTTTTGTGTGTTGAAAAGACCTTTTGTAGCAGTTTGTTACACTGCGACGCAACGTATGAGTTTTTACTTTGCAAAGTTGGTGTATCGAAACCTGCCACTTTCTTCTTTTTTGTCCTAGTACTTTATAGGCCACCTGGAATCGATCCAGGGTTTTTTCATTCGATTAAAATTGTTTGTCTGGTTTCAAACTGCAAGAAAAATGCGATCAGCGACTTCTCATTTTGGGTGATATGAATCTTCCTGATGTTCTTTGGAAGCTTAATTCAATAGCCAGTAATCCTGCCTATGGGGTGGATTTGAATTCCAAAGCCCTTGAACTTGCCCAAGAGTTTGGTCTCTCCCAATTTACTCCATCAGGTACTCGTGGTGATAATATTTTGGATGTCACTCTAGCTCGGCCCAAGGATTTCGTCACAAGCTGTACTGTGGAAGGGGGATTATCTGACCATGGTATTGTTTTGGTAGACCTAGCTTTGAGAAAACCAACGACCATTTTCCGACGCCGCAAAATTTACCTTTTCAATAGAGCAAACTTGGAGGGTCTCTCTAACTTTCTGCAGTCCAAATTCAGTGACTTTGAGGCTGTTTTCAGGAGTGGCTGTTCTGATGTAAACAAAATGTGGGATCTCTTTGTTGACATTGCTGCAGAAGCGGTGTATAAATTTGTACCCACAAGGTCAGTCAATATTTCGAACTCCACAAAATGCCCCTGGGTTAGTAAAGAAATGATGGTGCACAAAAGGAGGCTGAGGGCATTATTCTCAAAACGAAAACTTTCCCATAGTCATTTACTGGCATACAAAAAGTCCTTTTCTGAATATTCTGAAATTAAATACAAATCCTTCCAACAATTTCTCAATTCGCTTCAGTCTGACATGACTTCTGGTTCCAAAAAGTTTTGGCGGTACAATAAGTGTCGTCGTGGAGTTTCGGGCTCCATTCCCGCCCTCAAAACTGATTTAAACACCTCTGTTGACGATGCTGCAACAAAAGCTGCAGTTTTTAACAAAACTTTCGTAAATGTTTTTTTTCCGACCGGAATCCCCGTAATCCCACCCGGGCCTTTCTTTTCTGACAACAATGTCCCTCAGATAACCGAAACTATGATTGCAAATCGCATTGTTAAAATGAAACGCAATGTTGCTGAGGGTTCAAGTTCCGTTAGTGTTAATTTTTTGAAGTTGCTTCCTAATATTTTTGCTAAGTATTTGTGTGTTATTTTTAATCTGAGTTTACATGTTGGTAATATTCCAGTTGCATGGAAGAGGTCGACCATTATACCTGTCTTTAAAAAAGGTGACAAATCTAATCCTGCAAATTACCGTCCCATAAGTCTCCTTGAAACGTGTTCTAAAATTTTGGAATTTCTCATATCCAATCACATCAGGAGCTTTCTGGATGCTGCCTCCATTTTAAATGAAGCGCAGCATGGTTTTCGTCCTGGTTATTCTTGTGAAACGCAACTAGCCGCTTTTAGCCAAGAAATAGCCATGCTGCTAGACCAAGGATCAAAAGTTGACGCAGTTTTGATTGATTTTTGTAAGGCATTTGACCTTGTAAGCCATTCCATACTTCTGAAGAAATTAGCCTTCATGGGCCTAGATAAAGTTACTCTCAGTTGGTTGAAAGGCTACCTGTCTGAGCGGACGCAGGTTGTAAAAATTGATGATATTTTCTCGAAACCCTTGCCTATTACTTCTGGTGTCCCACAAGGAAGTATTTTGGGTCCTCAACTATTCTTGATTTTCATTAATGACATTGTTGGTGCAATGCGATCCAAAATAAAATTATTTGCTGACGATTGCTTAATCTATAGGAAAATCGCCAGTCCTTTGGATTCTCAGGCTTTACAAGCTGATTTGGCAGCAATATCCGATTGGTGCGCGACCTCTTCCATGAAACTGAATCCATCTAAATGTTCAGTTATTCATTTTTGCAGAGGGCGGAGCATAGCAAACAATTTTACATACGTTCTGGATGGACAAAATCTTATCCCACAAACTGACGCATCATATTTGGGAGTTGTTTTTAATTGTAAACTTGATTGGTCCCGTCAGGTTGCAGCTGTTTCGAAAAAAGCCAATGGTTCACTTTATTTTGCAAAACGGAATTTTGGAAAATGTACAAAGAGACTTCGCGAGCTTGCCAACTTTACTTTGGTCAGACCAATTCTTGAGTATGCATCGACATCTTGGGATCGTCATCTCACTTTCCATTGTGATTCTTTGGGGCGTGTCCAAAAGCGCGCCGCTCGATTTGTTGTAGGGTAAACCGCAAACGGAGCAGCGTCACCGCAATGATTGTTCAGCTCGGTTGGCCTAAGCTTGCTGAGAGAAGAAAGGTCTACCGCATTTTGTGTCTTCATCGAATCCTTGGCAACTCTGGGGGGCGGGGAAATTTGATTTCCTTGATTACGCCTGCATCTTTTTACAGTCGCCATCACCATCCTTTGATAAAGCCGTTAGCATTCAAGAGAGATATAGGGAAGTTTTCCTTTGTGTCCCGAGCAATAGCGGACTGGAATTCACTCCCAGCCTCTGTGCTGTCTCAACCTTTAAGTACATCAATTCTAAGGCGCAGGTTGCTGTCCTTGTTATAAATTGAGTTTCTGGCCAAATTTGATTGGACTTGAAAGTTTTAGGGCAGATGTTCTGTTTTTCCTCCACAGGAGTTTAAAATTAATTCTTCGGATTTCAAAATATTCGAATTGCTCCATAAACCCAGAAATTTATGTCTCTCAGCAACATGTCATGAAAGGTAAACACATTTGGTCTTGCCTCTCGAATTTGTCTGCCCCCATTTCTCGTGCCTGTTTTTTTTTTTCCCCCTTACCAAAAATTTTAAAAGTGGGGAAACCCCCACAAAATAAAAAAAAACAAAACATTCCCCCAATTCCCCCCCAAAAACCCCCAACACCCAAAAAAAATTTTCCCTCGGTAAAGGCCTTCTTTTAATTTTGTTGCCCTTTTTGCCTGTTTTTGGTTTCCCTTTTTTGATTTCCCATTTTTCCTTTTGTCAAATGTTTTGATTTATATGGGAAACCCCCAAAAATACATTCAATTAATTTAACCAAATCAAAAAAATTAAAATTTAAAACCAAATTTAAAAATTTAAACCCGGAACGTCTGGCTTAAAGGAAATTTTGCCCTGAAATTTTGGTCTTTTGATTTCCCAATTTCCGGTTGCCGGTTTTTTTTGAAACAATTCCTTACAATTAAAAGGTAACCAAGAGGGAAAGAAATTTAAATTAAACAAATTTTTAAAAATTAAAACGGAACGGTCAAGGTTGGCCAAATTCCCCAAATTTTCGCAAATTTGGGTTCCTTTTTTGGAAACACCACAGAGAAGGTAAAAAATTTGCAATTATTCTTTTTAAAAAGGTATTGGAAGGTGCCCAAATTGACAAAATTGGCAATTTTCCAAAATCAAACCCCAAGAAAAATAGAAAACAGCAATCAAGGGTTTAAAAATTTGTTATATTCTCTTCCCAAACCATGTTCCGTAAATGAAATTTTATTTCCAAATCGTTCCGTTGGAATATTTCCAAAGCAATGGTTTTGCTTTTTTCCGACGTGGAAGCTTCAAGTTCCTTAAAAGATTAAATTACGGATAGGTTTCAATGTGGTAGGTTTCAAAACCTTTGGGTTGTGGATATAATTTTGACGTTTACCAATATGTATTTGACATTTTGACTCCTTACATTTGACTCCTAATTCTGAAATCCGTTGACTGGAATCAAGGTTTTACAACACTTCTCTGAATTTGATGAATCCTTTTGGTTGAAGATTTTGGTTGTGGATGTTATTTTGACATTCATCAATATGGGTTTGACATTTTGACTCCTGACATTTGACTCCTTATTTTGAAATTTCGGCCATTGATCTGTTGACTGGAATCAAGATTTTACAACTTGTAGTGTTCTCTAAATTTGATGAAGAGAATCGATGAAAGAATTTGATTTTTCAATACATATTGGTCAACATAATTGTTCACATTCAGGGCAAGCGCTTCCCGCTGCACAAATGCAATAAAAAATGAACCATTTTAAGCCACTGAAAATGACGATGCCTGCCAAAACAAACATTTTACAAAACAACCCGAGGTGCAAATCCATCAGAGGATATCTCTTTTACCCGTGCCTGTTAATGGCTCTAGTGAGGGCCACTTTCAAATTCGAGACAGATCAATCGTGAAATTCGAAAAATCCGAGGAGAAAAAGTATTGTTTTTGTCCCTAGATCTTGATGCCAAAAATCATCAAGATCTCTCCTTTCCAAAAATGTTCATCACAGTTTTTCATTTTTTTTTCTAAGGAAAATCCAGACGGAATTACGTTCTCATGCGGCTTTTCGATTTCATTGCTGCCTTTCTCTTTTCCCTCTTTTGCAGGCGGTAGAAATTAAAGCGCCAGATGCAACTTATATATGCTTTCTGAAGATGTCAGGTTTTGTCCTCGGTTATAAAAGAGGAACTTTAATTTCTGCAGCATGGATTTTTTGGCAAAATCTCAACACTTGCAATTTTACAGGTATGAGTGCTTTATTCCCTCAAGACGACACATATAAATGCTGTGCGTATGGTGGAGATTTATCCCTACCAAACAATAACATGCGCTTGTGTTTGCTTACTTTTGTTTCGTTGGACGTTTCCCCGCGGCATTCAGCTTGGTCGCAGGTACAATATCGGCAAATGCAGCAATCTCCGTCGCCAACAACTTCTGCCTTGGAGTAAGCATCTGCATCCCGAGGTGAATTATTGCTGAAGTCGTCCGCAGCAATCACAATGTTCCTGGCAACATGCCGCATGTTTCCGAAGAGGTACGCGTATTTAGTGCGTTCAACTGGCCTCCTTTTACGCCTGAGAAGCCAGACGTACCAAATTCCAATCACTGCCATGAGGGCTTTCCATATTGACAGCATGATTAGTCCGCTGCTCAATACAACTCATCGGCACTTTCCTTCTTCCGGTAATGCACAATTACTCTTTTCCAATGTCCAACAATGGAGAGTTACAGAAAATTAAAAGATCCTAATATTCTAGGGTCCGGTTCAAAAATCAAGAGACAATGATTACAGAAAGGGTCCGTCAAACCCAATCAGGAGAAATTCCAAGCATACGGTCATGGTTAATGCAGGGGCCATCGAATTTCAACAGTTCTTGAAGCAGTTTCGTACGTTACACGAATGTCGTATACAGTACGGGCGATCTTATCGGTGAACATTGCCGGTCATATCAGGCTTGATTCGTTTTGATTTTGCATGCTTTTTCGCTTTTTTCGCAATCCGGGTCAATGGCACGTCAGAGTGCAATTTGCGAGGAGTCGAAAACGTACATGGTGCAGCAAAAGTTGGAAGCACATTTGCGATTGTGGTTCCTCGATCCCTTGCCATTCGATGAAAAAATCGCTGTAGTGCACAAAATTCAACGTGAAAGGACCGAAAAAGAGCCTTCAAAAGCAATTCAACCTGACAGTAGGATTTAACGCTCGCTGCGAAAATCGCGTCAAATCGCTTCAAATTCAAAAACGCTCCAAAACTTTGCCCAGAAATCTAAACCTGTCGAACCGACCTGAACCCCGCTAACCTGATTTTTATTCCGATTCGAACCTGAATTTCAGGACAATAATTGCCGCAGCACCAACCTCACGCATTGCAACCCAGAATTCCATGACGATGAACAAAGCCAACAAAGTTCCACAAACAAATTCAAATAAAACACTTTGTTGGCAAAAACAACTGCTCTGATGGCAAAACTTCCGAGCCCTTGATCACGTTTGGGATGGAATAATTCATCATTCTAGTTCGCAAATTCGAGGTGCATCAATTGTGGGGCCACAAAAGGGCAGCTTCCCGCAAGAACGATCTGGAATAAAAAAACAATGCAAAATTCAGTTCTTTTGGGAATAAAAAAGGCAGGCCAACTCTGTTCTTTTTTTCCTGGCTCAGTGTTTGATCCTGGACCCTTTTCAGGCAGGTATACGCCAAAAAATAGACTCCTAACCGGTTCATTTGTCGAGACCTGCAAAGGTGTTGGGATAAATGTACGTATTCCCTGACGCATGCTCTTATTGATTCCGAACCAGTTGAAATTGGCACGCGACAAGAAGAACTTCGTCCATCATTTCAACTCCTTTTCTTGTGTCTTGCAGCTTTCCCTAAACTGATCGAATTTAGCTGATGAGATCAAGAAAGTTACTCAGGTAATTCTTCCATCGTCCACATGTGTTCAGGTATTCCAAAGTCTAACCTTCTGTGTTGCTGGTGGGTGAGACACATTCGGGTGTTTATGGGTCGTTTTCTTGTTGCATTGGGAAAAATAAATTCTCTTGAACTTGGTGATGTTCACGTGAACTCAAAGGGCAGGTTTTGGCCTGGAAGAGGCCTGAAACTCCAAAGAGGTGCGCTGCAGAGAAGATAAAAATTGCTGCTGCAGCACCAGCAGGTTTGACAGGTTTGCCTTCTTCGACAAACTTTTCGCACTCGAACTCTCGACCTACCGAACACCCTGCACGCTCATAGAAAAGCAATTTTTATTGATGATTATTTTTTTCAATATTTTTTAAACAACAATATCCTCGATAAAACAGGCGGCAGATTCGCCTTTTCGCGTAATCGCTGCGGCGAAAACCTATCGCCAATGTTCGGAGATGAGATCGCGTATACTGTATATGCTTCGAAGTGCTGCCTGAGTACGTAATGAATCATGTTCGAAGTGCTTTACCATGGGAGTATGACCACCATTTATTCCGTTTTCAACAACGTTAGTCACTTCAGATTTTAAGGGCTCTGGTGCTCTCAATAGGAAATCTAAGGCGAGGTGACTTGTCGCCTCATGAAAAAGTGCTGGCCTAAGCATATTTTTTCCCAATCCACTTCCGCATGCTCGTCTCTGATTGGTTGATGGGAATTCCAGCCAATTTCGACATCGAATTTTCAAAACCAAACTAAACCAAACCTAACCTGACCTAACCCTAGAAAGAGTTGCGAAGCGGTGGCAAACATGCCAAATGGCAAAAAGCGGTGGCAAGGCAAAAATCCGAAAATTGATGACGGAACAAATTCAGACGACGGGATTGGCTGTTGCGATGCTGCTGTCCGCGGAAGTGGATTGGAAAAAAAAATTATGCCTGGCCTAAAGGGCGATGCGCCAGCCAAAACAGTGAGATAAAGATGGACATGAAATTAATATTCGGAACAAGGAAGCACGGACGGATAATCATTTAAAAGACAAGAAAATTCATCACATGCATAATAAAGAAAACGAATTTCCCGCCAAAAGTCTCAGCAGAAAATTTCAATTTTATGAATCATGGGTAGGATTTTTTGTTTAAGAAAGCCGGATTGGATGCAACCAGGATAGCTTTCGTCTGATAAAAAAAGTTGTCTCCGTTGGTGCCTGACCCTCACACGCAATCTCGACTTCTATCTCCGCAAGATTTGGCCCAGTTCATCTCTGAACTCGTTGACAAAAAAAATGCAACAGCAACCACAGAAGTGGAACTCGCAAATTCGGTCGAACTGGATGAAGGCTGCATCAACGTGATTCTAAACTTATAAATAAGTGCCGTAACTCTCATTGCCCATCCCCGCCCACCGAGCGCCAATTTTCGCTCTTTTCCTTTCTCTGCCGTCGCGTCAAGAGGCCGGTTTTGCTGGCTCTGGTTGATTTGTGCGTCGCTGTGCATCGGCAACGAACTGCTTAATTTCTCTGGAACCAAATGACGGATTTTGATGAAATCTTTTGTGTTGGAAAGCTGAAAATTAGACCTTTTCAGGACTATAAAATTATCCCGAACTTTCACGGGCAAAACTGAAAGTCATGTGGGGAAATAATATGTTCAAATTTTGATTTGATAAAATTTTGCGTTCTTGCCTAATACTTTCAATGATTGCGCGATTTTTTTCCGTTATAACATGGTTTTGACCTGCGGAAGAGTTGTAGAGGAAGCCCTCAGCTATCCACAGACACCAAATCATTGCATTTGAACACCATTTGACTCTTTTTTTTTTTCAGAAAGAACGCGACGCGGAAGAATTCATTTTTTTTGCACAAAAATAAGCGGGGATGAGGCCGCGTCTCCCTTGGAAGCCGCGATTTTTCCCGTGGTAACATGGTTTCGAGCTGTGGGAGAGTTATAGAGGAAGCTTTCAGTTTTCCAAAAATACCAAAATCATTGATTTGAACATCATTTGACATTTTATGGAGAAGAAACACGACATGGAAGCATTTTTTTTTTCGACGCAACGAAAAAATAATGCTTCCATGTCGCGTTTTTTATTCATAAAATGATGATCAAATTCAATGATTTTGGTATTTTTGGAAAGCTGAAAGCTTCCTCTACAACTCTTCCGCAGGTCAAAACCATGTTACAGCGGAAAAAATCGCGCAATCTTTGAAAATGTGAGGCAGGAACCCGGACTTTTATCACATCTTAACATGGACACTTTTGGATATCTCCAATATTTCAGCATTTTACCAGCGAAAAATTCGGGACTGTTATATACGTCCAAAATCGCACATTTTTCTGCTTTCCAGCACAAAAA
>JASGXE010006163.1:0-22084 GCA_030068105.1 Sinentomon sp. SZTP_YWyxl
AGAAATACTTCGACCTGCGAGTTTGTGATCCAGCCACCAGTTTCTCGTGTTGCTTGGCAACAGCCGAACCTTGCGTGATTGTTAGACTGGAGGTGTCAATATCTAACTGCGATCGATGAAGGCTCGACGACACAGAAACTTTCGACACAACAGTTTGGTGATTGCGGGAAGGTTCACCCGCTTCGGCGACTGAAAGTGCAGCGACTGGAGGCTGACAAGCATTCGCTTCCAGTTTGGTAATTTTGTGTTTCATTTTTGTTTGTGTGTGATTGTTGCAGCGCCCATGCATTGTTGCTGCTTTTGAATTATAATAATAATAATAATAATAATAATAACATCTTTGTCGGGATTTTCAGTGGCGGGGATGTAGCAGGTTTCGCCATTCCCTACAGTCATCCAAGGGACCCCTTTTGTGAATTTTGGTGGCATATCTCCGAAAGGGAACTGGGAGCGCAATTGTTTTCATGGCAAGTAGCTTTGAACCCGTCTAGGAACGCATTCTATTGTCTGCCCAATTGCTTGAAATTCCCATCCGAAGTAAACGTCCAAT
The DNA here is from genome assembly GCA_030068105.1 of Sinentomon sp. SZTP_YWyxl. Classification (NCBI taxonomy): domain Eukaryota; kingdom Metazoa; phylum Arthropoda; class Protura; order Sinentomata; family Sinentomidae; genus Sinentomon; species Sinentomon sp. SZTP_YWyxl. The sequence goes on from JASGXE010006163.1 coordinate 551, forward strand.
ATTCGATCATTCGAGAGAAAAATTGCAACTCGCACTCAATCAGTTTTTTTTGCAAAATTGTTTGTCTGTTACTTTTCTACAATGCGTGTTGCAGCTGTTCTTTCCTCCCATTAGCTCCTTTACTTTACGAGTATATACTTTAATTTAATACTTTTTTCGTAACGTGTACTTGTTTTTTTCTGTGACATTCAGCGCAACTCGTTGCGATTTCTGAAGAAAAATCATGATAAAATTCCATTGATCAGATTTCATGTTTAAAAAACTGAAGGATAGAGGTTCCACTTTTCTGTGTGTGATGCCATTTTCAATACGTCAATTCAGTTTCTACACATGCTGGAATAGCAGGTGGGACGCAGGTGTTGTGCTATCCTGATAAGGAAATGAATGCATTTCTTTTTTTTGTCGCGCATCACCAGTGATATGCCCTGAGTTTTTTTTCCGTGACATTCAACGTAACTCGTGAGATTTGTGAAAAGATTAAAAAATGTTGGAATAGCAGGTGGGACGCAGGTGTTGTGCTATCCTGATAAGGAAATGAATGCATTTCTTTTTTTTGTCGCGCATCACCAGTGACATGCCCTGAGTTTTTTTTCTGTGACATTCAACGTAACTCGTGAGATTTGTGAAAAGATTAAAAAATGTTGGAATAGCAGGTGGGACGCAGGTGTTGTGCTATCCTGATTCGAAATTGAATGCATTTCTTTTTTTTGTCGCGCATCACCAGTGACATGCCCTGAGTTTTTTTTCTGTGACATTCAACGTAACTCGTGAGATTTGTGAAAAGATTAAAAAATGTTGGAATAGCAGGTGGGACGCAGGTGTTGTGCTATCCTGATTCGAAATTGAATGCATTTCTTTTTTTTGTCGCGCATCACCAGTGACATGCCCTGAGTTTTTTTCTGTGACATTCAACGTAACTCGTGAGATTTGTGAAAAGATTAAAAAATGTTGGAATAGCAGGTGGGACGCAGGTGTTGTGCTATCCTGATTCGAAATTGAATGCATTTCTTTTTTTTGTCGCGCATCACCAGTGACATGCCCTGAGTTTTTTTCTGTGACATTCAACGTAACTCGTGAGATTTGTGAAAAGATTAAAAAATGTTGGAATAGCAGGTGGGACGCAGGTGTTGTGCTATCCTGATTCGAAATTGAATGCATTTCTTTTTTTTGTCGCGCATCACCAGTGACATGCCCTGAGTTTTTTTCTGTGACATTCAACGTAACTCGTGAGATTTGTGAAAAGATTAAAAAATGTTGGAATAGCAGGTGGGACGCAGGTGTTGTGCTATCCTGATTCGAAATTGAATGCATTTCTTTTTTTTGTCGCGCATCACCAGTGACATGCCCTGAGTTTTTTTCTGTGACATTCAACGTAACTCGTGAGATTTGTGAAAAGATTAAAAAATGTTGGAATAGCAGGTGGGACGCAGGTGTTGTGCTATCCTGATTCGAAATTGAATGCATTTCTTTTTTTTGTCGCGCATCACCAGTGACATGCCCTGAGTTTTTTTTCTGTGACATTCAACGTAACTCGTGAGATTTGTGAAAAGATTAAAAAATGTTGGAATAGCAGGTGGGACGCAGGTGTTGTGCTATCCTGATTCGAAATTGAATGCATTTCTTTTTTTTGTCGCGCATCACCAGTGACATGCCCTGAGTTTTTTTCTGTGACATTCAACGTAACTCGTGAGATTTGTGAAAAGATTAAAAAATGTTGGAATAGCAGGTGGGACGCAGGTGTTGTGCTATCCTGATTCGAAATTGAATGCATTTCTTTTTTTTGTCGCGCATCACCAGTGACATGCCCTGAGTTTTTTTTCTGTGACATTCAACGTAACTCGTGAGATTTGTGAAAAGATTAAAAAATGTTGGAATAGCAGGTGGGACGCAGGTGTTGTGCTATCCTGATTCGAAATTGAATGCATTTCTTTTTTTTGTCGCGCATCACCAGTGACATGCCCTGAGTTTTTTTTCTGTGACATTCAACGTAACTCGTGAGATTTGTGAAAAGATTAAAAAATGTTGGAATAGCAGGTGGGACGCAGGTGTTGTGCTATCCTGATTCGAAATTGAATGCATTTCTGTTTTCGTGCCGTGCATCACCTGGCATCACCTGTGACATGGCCTAACTTTACGATCGAAATGTACCAGAAATTGTGTTGAAAGTGCAACAGCTTGCGCAGGCTTCCCAATTTGATGACGTTGGTGATACTCGTTTCAGCTTTTATTCGGTTGTTTAGAAAAACCAACATTTACTGCAACAAGAGGAATAAAAGAGGAATTGAACAAAAGAATAGCGACATGGATCCTTGAAACAGCTTATTTTCTGGATTTTTAGTTCTTGGTCCAACCGAGAAGCGTACAAGTTTCATTTTCTTTATTCAAATCAACCTGCTAAATTAGCAGGACCTTAGCAGGACGATATGGCAGGAGTTTAGCACATCTCAGACGGAGCAGAACCTCAGCAGCACCTCCAGTCTGACCAATGTAAAAAGGTTAGACCGCCTCTAAAGTCCTGCTAAGCCCTTTCGTTCACGAATCGATAGAATTTCGCGTGGTTCATTTTATTTTTTCTGCTAGATTTTTTTTTTAATTTTACCGTTGGAGGAGCTTTCTTTTTTTGCATTACCTGCATGATTTACTCTGCAATAGGTATATTTTTTTCATTCCAATGGTGTTCGGTGACGGGATTCTCTCTGTTCCGTGTTCAAAAACAGTTTTTGTATTTTTTCGGGTATCCAAAATGAACAAGACAATACGGCCCCTCAAGACCCTGAAAGTTCACTCGTGCGGTTGCAGCATGCAATCTGCAAAAAATACCCTTCCGGGAATAGAACCCGGAGCACCCGCACAACAGCCGAGAATGCATCACTTGAGCAACCGAACCCAACAGTGTACTGAGAAATTTTTAATTGGTTTTCTTTATCGCAGTCTGCAGCAGATTGGAGATTTTGAATCGCCGTCCAGCATCTGTAAAGGCAGCACACACCCATTTTTGAAATTATTTGAGCATTCGCTGCACTTGAACACTCTGAATGTGATTCGAGATAAAAAAATATTTTGCCTTGTTAGCGCTCCTTTGTGGCAAGACTTGCTTCTTTTACGTTGCAAGAAGTTCCCACACCCCTCAACAAGCGGAATCTAACTGTGAACTTAATAATTTTCAGGATATGTAGATCCATGCTTTTCATACGATTCCGGCTCTGCGAGGCAGAGTGATGGTCACCATCTTTCAAAGACATGGGCAAGTCACGAGTGTTGGCGACGATCAAGCCCCAACAATCAATCGAGCCCCTGGAGGAATTTTGGGAACAAAAAAATTTTTCAACTGTGCGGGGCGCGGCCTATCCAGCCTTCTGGTGCATCCTTGTGGGTAACTCTCCTGACTAGTGTTTTTTGTGAATCACCCTGTACAGGGTGATTCACAAAAAACACTAGTCTGGACAGACACTTTCTAGACATTGCTTAAACGCAGGGGCAGGGAAAGCCGAACGCATGAGCCCTGTTTGCAGACAAAAGATTTCGTGCACTGTGGCCTTTGCAGCACGGCGCAATGATGACAATGGCGATTGCCGACTCCATGAGTCCACGATGAAGAGATCAAATCAAATAAATGCAACACGCTTGGACATGTTCTATTCCATCATCTTCCAGTCTACTCCACACATGCACTCCCTCCATCTTCCTGACTCATACCATTCGACGTGGGCCTGTCTCTGCGTGCATTGGCCATGCGTGCATTGGAATGCTCAAGTGGTTTGCTTATGTTACACAGGCATTTATTCGTGCATGGCTGTTCCCCGTACAGCCACCTTTGCGGGAGCAAATGGTCAAGCAGTGCACAGACAACAGTATGCAACCCGCATAACTTCAATGCACCTCAGAAACCATCTGCAGTGGCGGGCTGCGAACGAAAATGTTGCGGGCTGCGTTGTCAGGGGAACGCAGCCGCACTGCGTCATTTTTGCCCCTCCCACTGCTGTCGAACTGGCAAATCAATCTGCAGGAGTTGATCGCGTCCAACTTCCAAGGAAAAATTAAAAACAGACGGAAAGGCACGCAGTGGCGAGCCTTGCACATGATCTATTTGTACCAAGGCGAGCATACACCGATCAGTATCGACGCGCTTTATGCACACCGTGGTCACGAAATTTTGTGGCGTCAGCCAGGACTAAAGAAATTCCATAGTGGTTTTTGTGAATCACCCTGTATATGTTCCAAAATCTTTCGGAGGTGTCTGCAGTAGTGTGAAATCTCGCTGCACAGAATGCAATGCGGGCGGAGAAAATCAATTTGAGCATTTGAGAACGTGAATGAAATTGAGGTTAGGAACACATAGCCCGTTATAAGAATGTGTGAATTTTGCGGCGGCTTCCTTTTGTTCTTTTTAAATTCGTCATGCAGGCCCGTAATTGTTTTTCGAGCTGAAATTTGCGGATGTCTGCGTAAAGTCGCAGGTTTGTTTGTCAATCAGTGCAGGCCAAAACGACAATTGACCCTCCCGGAATAATCTGAATGGATAGAAATGCCCCTGTGTGTGAAAACAGTGTTCCTCAAACTGATCCAATATTTGGGCCACTCCTCATTTGAAATAGAAATATCCCCATATATTCATATATAGTTATTTTACGGACCCTGTGTAACTCTTGCTTTCATGCGACAGTGCGCAGCTCCATTTTTGCAACGTGCGTGGGTCGACACGAAGTTCATCCATTTGGCGTGCGAGCTCGGACTGAGAGTTTGACATCCCCTGGGCAGGTAAAACAAACATTAGGAAAAGTGAATTTAATCAAACAAATTGCCACAACAATCGATAATCTCTAATTTAAAAGACACCTCGATGAGACTCGAATTTTGTAAGCCCTCGGGAAAGATGTCAAGGTTGCGCCTTCATCCACTGCTATTCTTTCTCCGGCTTCCAGCACGATTCTAAACTTCTGAAAAATGCTTGCAATGTAGAGAAAGAGCTGCTGCTTCGCCATTCCTTCGCCGACACAAATCCTTTTTCCTAAAATGAACCGGTCGATGAACAAGATCGTTGTATAGGGTTTTTATCGGTTATAGTCGTTCCAACGGAGGAAAACGGACGCTGCGCGAAAATCAAGAGAATACACGAGCTGCATGTGGATTGACGCGGGGTTGATCAAAAGACAACCGAATTATCTCGTGTTCTGGCGATGACTCCCCATTCTTTTTCAAGGGCGCAGTCGGATGCGTTACTCGCCCAGAGGCATCGGTGGTCAATGGTCAATCTTCGGTCTTTCAATTTTCTTGTTCACTCGGGTTGTTCTATTCAGTTCAAACTTCTGAAACCTGAATTTAAAGACTCTGCTGTTTTTCTGCAATGATGCCCAATTACTTTGAGATTTTTTTGATTTTTTATGGATTTAGATTTGAGGTGTGTTCAAAGCCTTTCTAGCCTGTCGCAAGTAAAATGGCAGACTGAGGTGTAATAAATGTTTATTTTTTTAAAGTGGTCCCAATATGAAGGAGGCCGTAACCCAGCTTACCGCTGAGGGTATTTCTTGCCAGGCATTCTCCTATTGCCCCCTGCCTTCACAAAACTCCAAAAAAAAACTGATAACTGTAAACTGTAAACGATAAACGGTAAACGGTAAACTGTAAACTATCAACTATAAACTGTAAACTGTAAACTGTCAACTGTAAACTGTAAACTACAAACTGTAAACTGTAAACTGCAAACAGTAAACTGTAAACTGTAAACTGTAAACTGTAAACTGTAAACTGTAAACTGTGAACTGTGAACTGTAAACTTCAACTGTCAACTGTCAAATGTCAAATGTCAACTGTCAACTGTCAACTCTCAACCCTCAACTGTAAACCGTAAACTGTAAACTGTAAACTCTAAACTCCAAACTCTAAACTGTAAACTGTGAACTGTAAACTACAAACTGTAAACTGCAAACTGCAAGCTGTAAACTGCAAACTGTAAACTATAATACTGTAAAATGTGAACTGCAAATTATCAGCTGAAAGCTGCAAACTGTAAACCGTTAGCTGTAAGCCTAGACTTGAACATTCAATATTTCGCAATAACTGGAAACACCCATTAGGTTAATTATATTCTAATGCACATACGACGGGTGATCAAGAAAGTCTGAGAGTGGTTTTATTGCTGGGCTCCCGCAATCTTCAGAGCTGCCCGATTTGGTAGTCTGCAGTACCTATCCTTCTGCTACATTGTTGCAAAATTTTGTTAACGTACATCATTATTTCCCCCTTTTTTAGGTCGTTCTATTTTATCAGTTATTTTTTCGCCTCGAGCTTCAGACGTAAGTTTGCGGGATTATCAATGTGCGGCTTTGAAATTGTTATGCCGTTTGAGAGACACTACAGCGGAATAAGCTCTGCATTTTCTCTGTCAAGCACACAGTAATGAAGTCCTGCCGCGATCGACTGTGATTTGCGGGATTAAATAGTTTGGGAAGGCAGGAAATCGTTTTTGAGACAGGGTGATGGAGATGTGCCAAAAACAGTGATCGCTGAAGTCAACATCAACGCTTCTGCAGTTATTGCGCACGAGGTTCCAGGAGTGACGATTGGTTCAACATTTAAATATGGTTAGTGGGTGTACCCTGAACTTCTAAGGACCACACGGGACTAATCACATATGGGAAAAGTTACCCCAGCTTCACCCAAACGATTGGGTTCTTTATCATGGCAATGCCAGCACGCATATGCATGGCAAATGATTTGCAACAGATTTTCACCGAATAAGGAATCGAATGTTTGCCCCACCCTCCCGACACTCTGTGACTTTGTCTCTTCCCCACAATGAAAAAACAACAGAGAAGACCGATATGTCTGTTGGACTTTGAATGGTTAGAGGTTGTGGAGGCGATTTTGAAGTGAATGGTGAAGAATGGACTCTAACTTGTGTTCCGATAATGGAGGAGGCAGTGAGACAAATGTATCCACTCAGAAGGGATGCACCAAGAGAATGATCATGCCCAAACCGATGATGGAGGCGAGAACAGAATAAGGAAAGTAGTTCCAGTCTTTCATGATCAGCCTTCGTATATTGTGACTTCAGTGTGTACAAACCGATTGAAAATGGCATAAATCCTTTCTTAGGCGGAGAATAGTTGCCATTCGCGTCCAAGAAGTGGTTTGGATCAAACTTCTCAGGCTTTTTCCACAATATGGGATCGTTGTGAACTGCCTTCAAGTTTCCGATTATGTAAGCCCCCTAATAAGTTGAAAGTAATTGAACAAGGCTTCTTATAAACAATTCAGATTTGCCTATTTAAAAGTCGAGAAACAAAAATGGTGCTGTCACTTAAACCAGCTGTGTGCATAAAGTTTCAAAATGTTTTAGAAAGAAGTGATAAGATTTTATACGTCACCAATTTTACTGAGCGGTGTGGTTATGACCTCGTGATCATTCCCACCTGGTGGAGCAGTAGCTACTGTTCGGTTTCGTACTCAGGCAGTGCGGGTTTGATTCCTAGTGTACAAGTAGATACGAACTTTTTCGTTGCACAAGTCGAGTGTGCATCCTCTGACAAGCACGGAGAATGAGGTTGTACAGGTAGACATAAGTACCAGATCTGGTATTCCTCCAGATGGAATTTCAAGAAAGAGAAATGTTACGTTACGCACGCAAAAGAACAGCTATTTACCTGCGATGGATTCGTTTTGACAGAATCTAAACTTGCGCCGCACATAGGCGATATGGTAAAATGTAACTTCCGTGGTGTTAAGATAACGGTCCTCTGCCTTGTTGCCACAGCATCGATTAAAATTCCGCATTACCATAACAATTTAAAGATTCTTCTGCAAAATTTACTTCCGCCCTCATATTTCATGACTTGACAATGTTGAATGAATGCCAACGCTAAACTCCAAGCACGGCGACAGGTCAAATGCGTATGAGCAGCAGCGTTTTGCGTACTCTGGTACTTCAATTTTGGTTCCTTCGTCGCACTAATTAGTCGCTGTATCCGAAAGCAATGTTCGAATAAGGAAGCTGTCAACGTTCAAGATTTCAGGTCCCAAACAGGCTGGGGAGATCTTCTAGATATCTGTTTACCTATCCACAAAAAGATCAAAGCTATAATGTTCAAATTAAAACGGTTTAAATTTTAGGTCTCGTTGATAGCCCTGGTGGAAACAATGACAACGTTTTGGATATTTTGGCCACGGGACGGACAATATGTTGTTCAAAATGTTGCTCTTTATAATCGTTCAGATGTCTAAATCTGATGTTTCTTCTCAAGTGAGGATGTCCTTTGCAATTCATTTCTCTGACGTACTTGCATGTCTCGACACAAAACATTTGCTTTCTACGCGAATCAGGTGGTACCTTGCATTACTCTTTTCCAATTGCATGTCCCAACAAGTTTTCTGGATTTACCCAGAGTTAGAGAAACACAAGTGCGAAAGGTATCGTAGCTTTTAAGTTTGCATTGGTCCTGAGAAGCAATTACGTACTCTGAAGATTCCCTATGTCCCTGCCAATTCAACATTATTACTCCCTCCTTAAATATGAATCTGTCAACGTAACGTAAATCTTTAAATATGTGCGATCATATCCACTGAACCTGTATTTTTAATCATCATCTCGCTCCTTTTCATCCGCTCATTTTTATTTATATCTGCCATACCTCGGGCGTTTCTTTCTTATAGGAACAAGATTTATTTGCTGCCAGACCATAATTGAACACAGTTTCAAGGTGCCCCTGTATAAGTGCGTATTTTCGGGTAGAGTAATTGATTGCTTGTTCAGATAAACATCAACTTGTGAGAATAAGTTGATCAGCCTTTTGGTTGTCGGTAGATCAATTTCTCTAGGCATCAATGGTATGCAATCATTCTTTATACCCTAACCTTTACAAGCAACATCGTATTCGCAAAATCAGTAAATCATCTCAGTGACCAGGAACTACAAATTCTAGAATACTTTGATCGTACAGCGACGCAAGTTGATTGTAGTGTATGTGACTGCCGTGATTGATACTTTTCTGTGTCAGCCGAACACTGACCAAATCTATTCCGTCTTCGTTGCCTCCGCGGTTGTTTAAATGCACAAATGAAATGACTATGACTATTTGTCTCGAAGAAACTCGAGACAAATAACGGTCAATTCGAAACAAATATAAGATCTGGATCGCGATAGCTCTCGCGAGATCCGACTGAATGCCATGATTTTACCTGCGATCTGCGATAGTGATGTATGCGAATCAAAACATTTCGCATCACCATGATTCGTTGCGTGCTTAACACGAAACTTAAAGTTTCTGACTCAGTTTGTCATAGTCTTGGAAGAGCGATTTCTCAGTCGGAGATAGGCGGGTACCCGCCTTAACTGGTTGATAATCTTCGTCGCTTCCTCAATTTAATCCCTCGCTGATCGCCTAACTTCACAGACTTTATCTTCTTTGCCGCCTTTCCAGCAATTATTCCTTGTTCTCGCATCCTCATCGGCGCTTCCGCTTTAAAATACGAGTACTCACCTGTTACCACTTCAGACAAGATCTGCAATCAAACAATTAAATCCTGCATGCCTACAACGTCTACGCTATGAAACAATAGATATTTCGCCAACTTCCATAACCCACCAACGCGATGCCCAACCCTTGTTCCATCTGGTAATTTCTTCCGTGAAGCACAATGTTCATGCATGACTCAACCTGATTCACGAAAAATGTTTTGTTAATCTTGATGGGCGTACGCCTCACGACCTTCTCGTACCTCCGCAATGGTGGAGAGATCGTGCTTTACACTATGCCGGCGATTAGCTCTGTCTGAAGATTTAAAGATCCGATGTGGTTTATTTCCGGTTCTTCCAACTAGAGTTAACTTTATAACCCTGGGTTAAACTGTTAACCCGAGGTTAACCCTGGGTTAGAGTTTTTTTGCGTTCTTCAATCACTAACTCGAGTTAACTCGAGTTTAACAAACTCGAGTTAACCTCTAGTTATTTCTGTTAACTCGACGGGTTATCTTTTCGCTCTTCCAACTGGAGTTGAGTCGATAATCTGAGTTTTTCTAGACTAACTCGAGATTAAAGTTAACCCTCCATTTTCGGTGGTTAAATTGTCTAGTTTTTGTTTTTCAGTAGAAGTCGTGTTAATCATGCTGATGCTTTTTCACCACGGTTTGTGATGTTTGACAATTGATGAAAGCGGAATATATGTAGGCTTGGAAAGGATATGCACATCAGTTGAAAAATAGGCAACAAAAAAAAGAACGTGGCAGGTAACATTGGATTAAACTGATACGGCTGGTCCATCACATAATGAGGATGGAAACTGTCAATTTCCTTCTGGATTAAGCATGAAAACAAAAGTTTCGCATTCTATTTGAATGGTGTAGCGTGAAGCAGTTTCAATTTATATCTTTAAACACGAACAGGTTCACTTATTTTCTTTTTGCATGAAAATACCAGAGGCTTCAATAATGTACAAGGGTTAGGCAAATCAGTCATCTTGGGTCCAAAACTGCGAAGTTATTAAAACCTGAAGTTGCCCCATTTCGTGGGGTCAATATCTCGAAAATAGCAGCAGCACAAACGCAACAAACGAATATTGTGCGCTGGCCGGCTCAAACGTAGAGTAAATGATGGGCAAAAAATGGTGAGGGGCAACGGTTGGGGCAGTAATGGTATTGTGCCGGCTGCGTATTTTTGAAACCTAACGAAATCGCAGGTTGCACTGACGTCATTGCAACGAAAACCACATTTTTGTACCACTAATACACTGTTAACGAAAAAATTTACAGCTATTTCAACCTTACCTAACCTTTCCTACCCCACCTTGACCTGATCTGGGTTTCCGCCCGTCGCCTGGTGTCCTCCCAGCAACAAAAGTGTAAAAAGTCCCCCAGCCGCAAAAATCTGAAAAAAAAATCGGACATCTACTGGAATCGATCCCCATGCGTCGGATTTATAGTCCATAGCCTTAACCACTAGACCACCGATGCAGCTGCCGAATTTCGCTTTCGAGTCTGCCTTTGATCAAATGTGTTTGAAGAGCGCCTGCAATAAAAAAATGACGTCAGTGCAACCTGCAATTTCGGTAGGTTTCGAAAACAAGCGGGCCGGCTTTTAAAAAATACCGCCGACACTTTGAAAGGAAACTTTCCAGTGGGAAGGGAATGTTATAAATGATGAAATGTTTTGAGAAATTCAATGAATCAGCATATACACCATTATCCTGCCTCAAGCTGAAAGGACCACAATTGTGTCGTCCCACGAATATGTAAATACATTCGTTTGAAATCTGGAATTCGACAATTCCGAAGAAAAGGAATCAAATCTGTTAGCAGCGAACGTTTTTTTCCGAGTTCGAAATGTCATCTCTTCCAGAAGTTTGTAGACATGAGGGAGGTGGTGTTTTAAAACAATGGCATGGCCAAAGAGCGAGTAATGGAAGGTAATGGGTTACCTCTACACCACCAAATTCAGTGCACATATAAGCACACTTTCTTTCGTTCGTTTGTTAGATCCGTCGTGCGTTCGTTCAAACAAAGTTCGTACCCTTTGCAATATGTATAAGTAAAACTTGATCTTTGGTCAGTCGATAAAGGGAACGAAACTCGACTTCATCCATTAATACAAAATGATCTGTCCATTCTTTCACGGCATGAGGTCTACGCACTGTTTGATGAGAAATAAAATCCACAAACAGAGCGTCGCCATCCGATTCATCATCCGAATAATTCATAGTTAGCTAACTGACAAAAAGTTCAAGGGAGAAAAACATCTTATAACCACGAAAAACTCAACCGCAAAACAGCATTCCATGCAAACAACAAGAGACACTACTCGGCCGAATTCCCCATTGCAACTCACCCTCAGGTGCCACCCAATAACCAATTCAACAGAGGGATGCATTTTTCCAACAATGCAACAGGAATAAGCGTTGCGCATAGAAATGAAATTTTCACAACACAACTCTGTCCATTGAATTGGTTATTGAGTGGCACCTGAGGGTGAGTTGCAATGGGGAATACGGCCGACTTTCTCGTCGAATGAGCTTTTTCACTTTCTGAGGTCAAAACAAACAAATCCATAACTCTCACTTAGTTGCCATGGCAACGTCTAAAACGATGCCGCATGGCTTCCCAAATTGTTCCACCGAATTATCAAAACGACGGCTTCGAAACAATGATGCTACAGATCATTGTGAAGTCAGGAATTTCGAGAGTTAAAAATGATGTCGCTTTTGGACAAAACGACCTGACCCAGCGTTAAGTAACTTAACCCGAGGTTACCTAACCCGAGTTAAAAATGGCAAAAGAACAGAAACGAAAATTCACCTGAGTTAACGCAAACTTGAGATTAACAAACTCGAGGTTAACACCGTGTTAACTCTAGTTGGAAGAACCGGGCATTGATGGAATCCCACTTTGTGTGCAGTAGAAGCTATGATTTTATGCTTTAAACGACTACAATACCTGCTCTCTTTGGATTCTTTTGATATGATCTGTTAAACGTGTTGTTGGGGGATATGGAATTTAGCAATGAGAGGTTGTACTCGTACGGTGTAAGGTGACCTCACGACCCTAGGGCCATTTGAGCTATAGAAAGTGAAGATGGTCTTCTTTGCTTTGCATTCTAAATCCCCAATTTTCTTGGTTACAGTTCAAAAGACTTGTTCTACATTTGAGGTTTACCTAGATTTGCTGACGTGATTTGCGGTTGAATGGCGCACAGCATGCGCAACGTTGATAGCAATCAACAAACTGATGATAAACACTGTGTTGGCAAGACATAAAGGGAGTCAAAATTGTCAGCTCAGGGGTGTTTGAGCGCAATTTAGCTTTAATAAAGAAATTTCTAAAAGAAACTGTAAATCACGTCTCCACACTACGCCTGCTCCACATGTTACCAGATTTTTGCAACTGTTATATTTTTTCTAAAATAAATCCAAATCAGCGTAAGTGAAATAACACAATTCGCCTGTGTGTAAGTGGAAACGATAACTTCAACCGATATTGAAACTTCACGTGAAATAAACTGTGAATGAGACGCAAATAGACCGACCTTTGGCACCTCAAAGCCACCAATGCTGATATCTTCAATGGCGATGTGCTCAACAGTTAGCGGAGATGTCGTGACGTATCTTTGGACTTCAGAAATCACAGCGCAGAGATAAGGCAACCTGTTTACAAAGGCGGTAACGTAAACGAGCTCAGTAGCATTTACAATAAAAAAGTGTGGTAAGGCACGCTTGTGTCTAATAACAGAATCATCTACCAAAATCACTAAAAATAAGCAGGTTCATAGGATGAGTATTGAGTCCGTTCCTGAAGAGATAGCGTATGCCTTTTCCAGAGATCAGCGCTGGCAGCTGCATATTTATTACATGAGCTTGCAGGTCATTTAGTACATTCCGCAACCAAAGACAAGCTGAATACTGTCACAAGCAAGTTGTGACAGCAAGAATACTGTCAAGTTGATGGCTTTAGAAACTTGTGTTAACCCACTTTTCGAATCCTTTTTTGCGTCTGCACTCTTTGGGATCCGTGTTTAGTTGGGGAAATTGATGCCTTGGACAGAGTCCAGCGCCGGCCGGCCATAGCTGCAACTGAAATTGCTACCGAACACAGATAGTAACCATTCTGCGGAAAGGCATAGAGCTACCGAGCCTGCGGCAACGCCCGCAGTGCCATAGTTTTGAACTTTTTCGCCAGTTGTTTCCAGTGACGTCTTGCTTCCACTTCCTTTCGTTTGTGAGCGAAAGCCATTAATTTCAGAGCTTGGTTTACCCACTCCATTTTTTCCCGTGCGTTCCATGCTTATTCCACCACTATTATCGATTGAACTCCCTAATTCCATATTTTTCAACACCATCTCCAATGGAGAGCTGGTGCCACGACAACCTGCTGTCTAGTCATGATTTCATTTTTGAAATGCGTGATTTGAGTTGATCTGTAATTTTTTTCTTGCAAGTTTCCATTTTTGTAAAAAGTTTTTTTATTACATCTACATGGGTCTCTTCCGTCGCAGTCGAGTTAATTTAAATAACAAAAAATTAGCAGGTGTAATTTTTTATTCAAAATGAGATTCCATGGAGTGTTGCGCAATCACATTCCGTAACGTTCTGATTCAGGAACACAAGAAACGCACAGTAAACTGGCAAAGTCTTTGTTTTTTGGCACAGTAATTACAAAATACTCGTGTTTGGTTAGCGAGTGAGATGACACAATCACGTTGGACGAACGCCGTGTTCTCACGTGAAATTTCTCTCGGTTGGGCAAAATGCGTTTGAACTAGAGTTGATTATGCAGAATTACGCAGAGTAATATTTGCTAGCAATATTCGCTGAACGATATTTACTGGAAGGTGTACCTTTTGAGGATAATGTGATTGCCCTTTTCAAATATGTCTCGGTGAACGCGAGCTTAGAAATGTGATTAGAAGCTCAAAGGTCTCACTGCTTTCTATGGGCGGTCGTAAGTTCCGTATTTGCTCCGATGACGTTATCCAGCTCCTTGTGCACCAACTCTTGAACATTCTGATTTTCTGCTAGGCATACAATAGCCCATTTAAGAGTGGCAGCAACACTTTCATAGCCAGCTATAAACAACTCAACTGATAGAATCTGAAGGTTTTTATCTGAAATCGAAAATTATAAAACAATGCATTCAACGCGAAATGTTGGACAGATATTTGAATATAACTGACAACAGTCATGCAACGCAACTATTGTTGTTTATTGTTTGTTTTGTAAGTTATCACAAAATAGTCTGGTGACATATCAATGTCTAAAACAAGGGACAAAGGAAAATAGAAATGATGCAGATAAAAACAAGCTTAAATGATATCACGACCCCCGAGAGCTTCCCAGGCCTACCATATGAGGTTAGCCCACTCTCGGTGCCATGATCCCAGCTGGTCTTCCCTGCCGCCCCATGTGCCCCTGGATCGTCCCCAGAACAAAGCAGACCAAGATTTTCTCAAAATCAAAAGCCGTTTATTTACACATTTGGAATGACGGAATTGACGGAGAAACGGATTACATTGCGAAAAAGTGCGTCTCGGATTTTAGACTGGCTCGAATTTTGAGAAAAGTTCTGCGGGTATTGAAACAAGAAAACGGAGAAAAGAAGACATAAAGGAAATTACGACTAAAGAAAATGGGCCTGTGTTCTCGTGAGATTTTTGGTTCATTAAAGCTAACTCAAGCATGTGACATCCGGAATTGACAAATGAATTGCCGAAAATAACCAAATGAGTTGTGCAAAACGTGGGAAAAGAAACTGAACATAAATTACTGCAGTAAAGGAAAATTGACCGATGAAAATGAGCACCAACCAACCAGGTCGGTCTTGATAAAATTAAACGCAAATTGAAGATACAGACCCTTAACGACCTTAGATTTATGCACTAGTGTTGAGATATGAGTCATTACAGTTAAAATCCGAAGCAACTGGTCCATGATGACGTGAAGATTTTTCTCGGCCCGATTAACACAACAGTTTTTCTGAAAACGTTTTAACATATCTCTGAAGTATAGAGTTATTTTTCACATTTCCCTTCAAAATGAAATCTGTTCAACGGTATCCAATATTGCCTTGAAACATTACCCCAATTTAGCACATCTCATTGTGGTGTCCTCAAAGCGTTACGTGTTTCTTTCATGGAAGAGTCAACTTTCGGATGCCCTCTTCGTAAAAATGCATGTTGCTGAAACACATCTGAATAATGAGCTATATCACCGCACCTGTGAGTGCAATTAGGAAACATTTGCTTTTATTTTCCAGGAAAACCCGGCAATGTGAAGTGAGGACAGTACTAAACCGTGTATGATAAGTAACCTCCCCTTTAAGTGCAGTTTTGAATTCTTGGATTTTACGTGTAAGCAAAATAAACAGGATGTTGTGAAGAAAAGGCAATAAAAAACGCTTAAGTACTGTACCGGGATGCCACACGTACTTACAAAGGGAAATGGTCGGGATAGGGGGAGAACTCAAACTGACACTTCTCACTGCAATTGAATGCCTGAGAATCAAAAGGAATTAAGTCCACACAACATAGTTCTGAGAAAAACGCAAAAAACTGTCTGGACCGTTTTTTTCGGTGCGAGTTTCTGGGTGTTTGCCATGCCCAATGGGGTTGTTGTAGTGGGTCTGCACGCCTGATCGGCAAACATTGGGTGCCCACCGTGCGGAAATAGTGCTTAGAGAAGGGCTTGGACTTAATTCCTTTTGAAACTCAATTGTTTGGAAGTGGATCAAAATCAAAGCACTGCTCGTTTGGAGATCCATGAAGCATCCATGGTCAATATAGCTTTCGGATAAAATACGTTTATTTTTGTGTATCAAGGTGTGACGAGGCAAAGAAATAATTTTTTATTGAAGCAGGTCCCTGGATAGAGCTTGTTCTTTGTTTGGCTGAACACATGGAAAGGCGCAAAGTTCAAAGCAACGTTTTAGAAAGTTTCTGTCGTATATTGTCGCTTTCGGAACCACAAAGAGACCTGTGGTCTCATCCCCAAATCAGAGAATTCCTTTTCCAACGTGAAGAACATTTCTTTTTCTTTCGCCCAACGGGCTCGATTGCAGAGGAAGCTTGAGCCAGCCATAACACTGTAACCACTTTGAGAACAAGTCAAAATTCTTAAGAAATTAAGAAAGAATTTTTTAACTAAAACAGCCAAGCAACCAAACAAAGCCTCATCCGCCGCCAAACTCGAATTTTGTCATGTCTTGTCAATGAAACACGAATTCCAATTCCGCACAACACAAAGCTAAGCACATACAAGGTTTTGGCCCTATTCGTGGCCGCAATAACAGCATCATGAATGCAGCTGTTGTTGAAGATGAGCGCAAAACCCAGCAACAGGCAAAAACTTTGGCAGAAAATTTGATGAAGAGAGAGAGAAAAGCGAGAGAGCGAAAGCGATGGACATAACCTTAGAAGTGCGAGAAAGAGAGCCGATGAGATTCAAAAGGGATTAAGTCCATGGACTTAATTCCTTTTGATACTCATCGAAAATTTTTCGGCTTCACAAAACCCAGGATCGGCAACGGACAAAATTCTTTTTGATTCTCACGCATGTGGGCACCCATGAAGAAGGTTCTCCAAGCAATAACTCAATTTCGTCAAAATGTGGACTTATTTCCTTTTGATTCTCAGCCATTCAATTGGTTCCGCTGTGTCTTGCAAGTTCAGGCCAATATTTGGGTCAATCAGCGAACACGAACAACTGACTACCATGTGATTCGCCAGCACGAATCTTTACCACTTATCTCGAATTACTGTTAGCTGATGCACCCACATTTGGCCGAACCGACAAGCACGAAATAAAGCACTCTGGACATAAAATAACTGAACAGCACTCTGGAAGGGACAGGGAAATACAAGCGATACCACGAGTTCGTTTACCAACCAACCATTGGGCTCACTGCCATTGAGATTCGCTATGTCGAAACTGTTAAAGTCTCACACTGATAAATGTGCACAGAAATTGAAGAGTCGGACACGAGTGGTTATCATTTTTAAACTAAATTAAATAAGTGTTTATTACATCTCTTAGGACAGACGCTCTTTCTACAGAACTGACGCGGCTTGCTGCCATTAAAACTTATCAGAAGAACTAAACTGACTAACCGCTAAACTAAGATGACAAAAGTAACAGGGAAGATCATCATCATCATCATCGTGGAGTCATATGGACTGATAGCCATTCGGCTGGTGGTCCGACCATTTACCTTGTTGCACACACCATGGGCTCGCAAGGAGAACTATGCCCCATAATCGTAGCCCATTTCTGCTCTGCATTCAACTGAAACGACTCGGACCAGTTTTACGGCGTATACACGCCAACCCGCAGGGTTCCCGGAGAGAGTCATGCTCTGCAGAGCAGTGATGTGTGACTTGTGAGATGTGGCTTCTCTGTTGTGTAACCTGCCAAGCCACTATCTTGGACTTGGAGCTAGGTGTTCTTTAACGTGCACAGGGTGATGCTGCACACGGGACCTCCTGCTTAACGTCTCATCCGAAGGAGACGAGGGACTTGGCCACTAAGCCCCCTTCCAGCAGCACAAACTGGGGTACAAGGGTGGTCTCCCATCCAAGCATCATCCAGGCCCAACGTTGCTTAACTTCGGTGTTCTGATGGGAACCGGTGCAAGCCACGAGGTATGCGCTGCTGGCAAGATGACTGAAGACGCTTGGAAATTGGTGACAGTTGACTTGACGAGTCTTGACACTGATCACAACAGATCGAGAAATGGTCTGGAGCAAACACTCCAACACTGCAAGACTTTTAGTGGTGACTTGACGCGATGAAGTGAACCCTTACGTAATTCGGGGAGAACATTTTATGCAAAAGCGGCGTATGGAAAATTACCCAAAAACTGACGGCAACCAATTCTCTGACAACTCAAAGTGATACACGTCAGCACATACAGGAAGAGGGGAGGGTGAAATGAAACCGCCTGCTGGCTGTTGCTGCTCTGGAAATGTGCCACGTAGAAGACCTTTTCCGGCGGCACACGCCACAAATCTTATTCGTATATTTTTGCCTTTTAACTGAAAGTGCCATCTTATGGTATTGCTGAGTCTGCATAAACTGGCCCGACAGCTCAGGTGAAGATTTGGCTAACGCCAAATTGACAGGAAGCCCTGCAAATTTGCTCTGAATAATGGCTGCCAATTTGTCGCCGGAAAAGTACTGTGTTGTACATGAAAATGCCAGCTCAACCTTGTAGGTAACCGTACAGTACTGGGTCACAATCTCCCCCTTTGTGTGTAATTCTGAAATTTTCGATTTTTATATCACTGTAAAACGGCATTGTGAAGTAAAGGAAGTACCAAATCCGCTATTTTATTTCGCAATAAAGCCGGGTATTGTGAAGTAAAGTTGGATGAACACCCGAATGATGAGTCACTCCATCTCCCCTGTGTGGAATTAGGAAATCTTTGATTTCCTAATTGCAAGATTTCCTATTGGTAAATCTTTGATTTCCTAAAGATTTCCTATTCCACGTGAAAACCGGTGTTGTGAAACAATGATAGAGCATTGTTCTCGTGAATTATGAGTCATTCTCCTACTTTTTGTGCAATATTGAAATAATGAATTCATTCTCTTTTAAACCCGGTATTGCGAAGTATAGATGGCACGAAAGCCGTGAATGATGAGTCATCACCCCTTCTTTGTGCGCACTTCTGAAATTAGGGATTCTGTTAGTTTCGCTTTAAGAACCCGGTGTTGTGAAGTAAAGATGGTACTTAACCCGCGAGCGATGAGTCATCACCTTCCCTTTGTGTGCAATTCTGAAATTAGGGATTCTGTTTGTTTCGCTTTAAAAACCCGGTGTTGTGAAGTAAAGGTGGTACTAAACCCGCGAATGATGAGTCATCACCTTCCCTTTGTGTGCAATTCTGAAATTAGGGATTGTGTTTGTTCAGTGCCTCCCACAACTCGTGCAACGGCCTTGTGTTATAGAAGGCACTGGTTTGTTTCGCTTAAAAAACCCGGTGTTGTGAAGTAAAGGTGGTACTAAACCTGTGAATGAAGAGTCATCTTTTCCACATTCCTTTCTAGCCTCATCAAAATAGTGGTCCAGCAAAGCACTTTTTGAAAAACCATTATCACTGTTGTTGTTACAATCTTCTCGCCGCTTCTCTATGAAAATCTGAAAAAAGAAGAAACATTGGGATTTCGTATTCCTTTCAACTGCTCTGCACGGTAGACCTTTCCCGTGGTTTGTTCCAACTCTCAGACATAGCATTGTTGTAAATCACCGATTGCAATGTAAGGAGGCGTCACACACATTGTGGATTATCCATGTGTGAGTTTTCCACCCATCCGTGGATAACCCATGGTTGGATTATCCATTCGTCAGTACGTGGAAAACGTATTTTCCTGGTGTTTTTCTGGACTCGGTTTTGCTATGCTGCTTGCTGTTCACGTGAAATGCTAAGACAGGCATCAAACCTTCTGTTAATTTTTTGTCTTTGACTCATGTACGCATCATGTTTCGTATGTAGAGATAAGGCGTGCATAGGTACTCACCAGACTTTAATCCTTTTTCACCAATCGCCCACTGGTTGTTCTCCTCTGGAACTAGTTATCGCCACTCCGCCTGGGGGCTCCTCAGCACTCAGCATCACCACGATGTGACCTTTGGAAGTCTGAGAAACCATCGGAACAGGTACATAGTACTGATGGTCGCAATCAAAATTGCAATCACCATCAGTGCTATGTACCTTTTCCGATGGTTTCTCAGACTTCCAAAGGTCACATCGTGGTGCTGTTGAGGAGCCCCCAGGCGTAGGGGCGAAAACTAGTTCCAGAGGAGAACAACCAGTGAGCAATTGGTGAAAAAGGATTAAAGTCTGGTGAGTACCTATGTTAACCCTACCACGCCCAAAGTCCATCTATGGACATGTTAAAGCGTGCATGTTTGCAGTCAGATACCACAACAAAGAAACCAAACAGTGCTACGAAAAATCTTTTCATCAGAACGTCCACTGTAGCTATTATAAATAAAACGTATATAATCACCGCGCGTGTTGAACTTCCTGCGTTTGACGTTTTTCTGCAAGGTCAAACACGCTGAAATTGAATAGACACAGCCACTTGAGCACTTATCTAGTGCGTGCCATCCACAATGCAAGATATTTCTGTCCTGATAGAAAGAGTCCAACGTGGAGCTACCATATGTGATGAATGGACACCATATGGTGTCCGACCCTCGTGGCGCAGTGGTTAGCGCGTCGGACTCGTAATCTGAAGATTGCGGGTTCGAATCCCAGCTGGGACACGAGATTTGCCGTGGCACTTGTGTGTGCATCCTCCCTCGGCGAGGCACGGTAAATGAAATTTGCCATGGCACTTGTGTGTGCATCCTCCTTCGGCGAGGCATGGTGAATTCGGTCGGAAAGACAGACTTAAGTGGCCAGTCTGTTAGTCCTTCGGATGGGACTTTAAGAAGGAGGTCCCGTGTGTAGCATCACACTACGCACGTTAAAGAACACCTAGCTCCAGGTCCAAGACAGAGGCCTGGCAGGTTACATGAACACAGAAGCCACTTGGTATCACCCGCCGATACTCGACGTCGGTTCCTGCGGGTTGGCTGTGCCATAATACCGGCAGTATCGGCAGTTGTGACTGAGGTCTTGGGACCTGGAGCGGTGGGTGCTGTTGCGATTGCCCTCGGGAGTATGCCGGTACCTCGCCGGGACCCTTGATTGGGTGCCTGGAGCGGTGGGTGCTGGAGCAGCTACTCTCAGGTGACACTTGCCAGTACCTCGCCGGGACCATGGCTGACGACACAACAAAAACATGAACGGTCGGACCACCAGCCCAAGGCTATCTGTCCATAAGACCCAAAGAAGAAGAATGATATCGCGGTACTGCCAGTGTCACAAGTGTGCTGGTCAATTCAAAAAGGGATCCTTTTAATGGAATACAGAAAGAAATCCTTCTGCGCTCAGATTTAATTTTATGGGGTTGAGCCAAAAATGATTGCTGCAACCACTATTTAGTTGAATTAACCACAAAGCATTTCACACCAAATGTTTTCTGTCTGTTGTGACAGCAAGTTAAGTTTGTC